>VZTL01015236.1:10703-22683 GCA_013400535.1 Scopus umbretta
GCTTTCCCCCCCCCCCCCCCACCCCTGCTGAAAACAGAAAACACTCGTGTTTTCTTGGCAGCTTCTCTCAGTACTTTCAGGACTCGCTCACCTTGATTTCTCCCCCAAGCAGAATATTGTGTCCTTGGTACTTGGCTTTCCAAGCAAGGCAAAGACGACATCCACATATTCCCTACACCATTTTTCTCTTTAGTGGATATTAGCAGATGTGCTTCCAGCAGACTGGCTAAGCATAAACAGGCTTTTAGACTGACAGGTTCATGAACCAAGGGCCCCGCTGGCGCGCGTACTCCTGTACCCTGCTCTCCACGCCAGCCTCGCCGTGCCCCAGCCCTCCACACCGCTCCCGCTCCCCACCAGCATACCGCCAAAGTCGGAGAGCCTTAAAATATCCCTCTCCCAAGGGCTTCTGGTGATTGATTTTTATTTTTTTTTAATTTTTTTTTTCTCTCCTCCTTGCTGCCCTCTAACCAATGCCTATAAGTGCTTGTGCCGCAGCGCCGTTGCTGAGGCTCACTTGCTGCTCCCAGATAAGCACGCTAATCCTTTGTCTTGTGCGGCGGGATAAGACACCAACCCTTACAGCAGCACTACAGCATTTTTCTGAGTTTCTTTTTCAGAGCTTCTCTTGGCCCATTGCCCCTGCTAGCCTGCTCTCTTAATGGATTAGCCGGACTTCAAGGAAAATCCTCCTTTAACAATAGCGAGGAATCATGTGGTTCTTGGTCTACCTAAGGAGAGGTGCCAACAGTATTTTCTGCTACAAGCGAAACTGCTCAGTCTTTTTGATCCGATTTCTTTCTTCTTGATTTTGATATCTCTACAAAAGCCATTGCAGATGGGAAAGGAAAAAAACAAACAAGCAAACAAGCCACCCTCAGTTTTTGTTCATTCATTTTTCTGTCTAGTTTTCCCCTCTTTTTCCTTTCCTCCTCCTTGAGCTGCTGAGGCAGCCTCATGGAAGAGAAACTAAATCACTCTCCTCTTGCTTTGGGCTGTTTTTCATCACTTCTTCTGTGTGCTTCCTGACCCCAGAAAGCAGGCTTAAGTTGCTACATTCCCCCTCCTTCACCATAGCCGGAGACACAGCTCCTCCAGTTTCAGCAGATGTGCCAAAGGTACTCCATTCTCCCTTGAGTATAACTTCGAATTTTGGCAAACACAAAGCTTGGACATTTTCCAGGAAAATGTTTGTGTCTTGAAAAAGTGTGTGTGTGTGTGTGGGGGCTGTCCAAAAAGTAGTTTATTTGAGCTTGAAATGTTTGAAACATCGCAGATTTGATGACAGTCTTAGAAATACAGAGTTTTCTTAATTTTTGAAGGGAACTCTCACTGAGCTCCAGATGTTTTGCCATTGACCAGCAGCTCTAGAGATGGGTAGCCAGGCTGGGAAATTATTATTCCTCTCAGTCTCATCTATACCAGAAGGCATAAGCATTGACACTGAAAAAATGTCAATTAACCTGTGCTGTTGATAACCTCGGAGGCTTCTTTTTTTCCTGGAAACTGGGTTTTTCGAGGGGGAAAATGTCCATACCTGTGTGTGTACATGTCTGTGGGTGTGCACATGAACAAATCCATGTATATGAAGCTGGAAATCCTGCTGTCTTTGGTCAGCTTTAGAGGTAACTAAAGCCCAGCTGTGCTACACAGTCAGGAGAATATAGCAGGGCTAGCACACATAAAAGCAGACACGAGATCCTTCATGTCTCAGACCAAGCAGCAGGAGTGCTTTAGGTCTTACAGAAAATACTGAATTGATGTAAAACTCTGTGATGGTGAAAATATGGGGGAATTTCTGCCACCTGTCCTTTGCATCTATCTTGTATCCTTCTCAAGTCAGCTCATAACCAATTCTTCCCAAGCTTCCAGCTGCTTGGCATTCTTGTGTAAAATAATTAATGATGATGGGGAATGGAGATATCGGGTTCGGGATAGTCGCGCCTGGTCTTGGGCCTTTGTATGCGTGCACTTGTGTGCATTCAGTGTTCAGTAGCAGTGTCAAAAGGAAAAAAAAAAGGCAACTGATATGAAGAAATATGAGGAAAGAGAAAAAAAGCACTGTAATGCTAGTATATAAACCTATCATGCACTTTGATACAGAGAGTATATAGAATAAACACACCTGCAGTCTTACCATCTGGGTACAGAAGGAGGCTACGAGGAGGGCCGAGGGCGTGGGGTAGCTTCTGCATGGGGAACAGGGGCACAAGCAACGTGGGGAACTAAAAGCCGGGAGCATGTCCCAAAAGTTATCAGGGCAGGACTGCTTGTTACTCAAATCTCTGGGAACTGAGAGCACAGCCGTAGGAAACATTACTCCCTGTTCTGGCCCTTCCAGTCTTCCCTTGGCGTTGGCTCTGGGTTGCAGGCAGGGACAGGTGCCAAGATGGATGGATTTTTGATCCAGTCCGGGACAGCCGGTCCCATGCGATCCCTTGTGCAATCATGTTTAATTCTGTGTGCTTTCTTTCTGAATAAATGACCAAATGGCAGTAAATAAAAACACAAGAGGAAAGAAAGGTGTATATCAGGACAGTATTTCAAGTATTGATCTTTTTAGACCTTAGAAACGCACGCGTTGTGACAGTCTGTCCTGGAAATGCCCACTCCCCGGCCTTGGTGCCCCAGTATGATCCCGTGTGTTGCTTCCTTCATCGTCAGGGAAAGCTGGGAAGAAGCTTGCTGGTTCGTCCCTGATTTTGGAGCTTGTAGTACATACCAGAAAAGTTGCTGAGGGGCTGACCAGAAAAATCTGCTTCAACTGCCTGGGCCCAAGCACGCAGTCCCCTCGTTTTGCTTTGAGAGTGATGTGCCTGAGCTGCATCTCAGCCCTGGCATGGTGGCTCTGCCCTGACAGCCTGAGCTTGCTGGGTTTGGGTCATTTTGTGTGACCACCCAAAAGCTATGGCACAGGGAAACTAGGCAGGGACTGGGCTCAATGTGTTGTTGAACTTTTGATGCTCTGTGAAACGCTCTGGGTTCAATGAGAGGCTGTTTCTCTGGAAAACAGTTTCCTCAAAAAGTGCCCAGCATCCTCTAATTGTACAGCAAAGTTCAGGGTAAATTCTTATTTACATTATGTGAATGTAATTATATTGTAATGAATTGAAATGCTGATGGCAGTTGTTACTCCATTGCACATTGTGCCTCAATACCAAGTCCCTAACTTGAGCCTGAATGCCTAAGGTTTTTCCAAAGTGCAGAAGCCCGGCCGCAGCCCCCCATCTGCAGGGTGCACTGGACAGAGTGCATCAAGACAACGGTGTTGAATTGGAAAGATGAGACTCAGGCCGTAGGACTGTGTTGGAAGGTAGCACACATATATATCACAATTACACTTTTCCGAGACTGGAAATGCTGCGTAATTGTCTTTCCCTGCCAGTGTGCTCAAGGCGCTTTACAACAATAAATTTCACCAGGAGTGCTAAAAAACAGAAAGCACAATAAACGTGAAACCTGCTGCTCCAAAAATGCAAGCAAACGAAGCGTTCATACAAAAATTGCGTTTGGGGCGTGCAGGATGGTAGAGCCCAGGGCACTGCTCCGAGGCTGGAACTCTTGGCAGTGAGTACCGATGGGGCGAGGTACCGATGGCGACCTGCACCGCTCCGGACTGCTGCCCGCGATCCTTCTGCAAAGCAAGAAAGCTCGGGGCTGAGCATTGATTGAGAGGAAGGATGAGGTTCTCTTTGCAGCCACGGCAAAATTGTGTGCCAATCAAAAAGGTGATAGGCAGGCGGTTGTTGACCTCTAGGGAGTATCAGAGGACAAATATCCCTGAAAAGAAATCCAAAAAATAATCCCCAGGGAAGCCAAGCTAGCACTGCTGGAAGTGCAGCAGCACTGGCTGCTGTACCATGGTGCCAGGACCACTGACCATCCACAAAGACCTCCTGTGGAAAGTTGTCTATAGTTTTCCATCCTGTGTTTAGAAAATATCTTGCTTGCTACGTGGGATGAAATTTGACAGATTTGGTGCCTGGCTCACTGCAGACCCTCTGCTGGAGTCTGGGGCAAACCCACCTCCAGCCCTGCCAGGGAGGGGAGGACAGAGGTCCTCTCCTCTCCTCTCCTCGGGCGGTGGGTGGTGAATGCAAATCCTTCCAGCAGGTGCCTGTAGCTGTTGTTTAAGAGGCATGTCCTACAGTAGGGCCTTGATCTCACTGGGGCCTTAATAATAGCGAGATACAAAAAATAATATGAATATATTCAAAACTGGACGAGAGAGGGTAGTTGGATAGTTTGCAATGGCCATTAGATAGCTGATCCGAACTGTGTTTGTTCTATATGGTTCAGAGCCATACATAATTAGAACATACTTTTTGCAACCCTATCTTACAGTAGATGTGATTTTTAGGAAGGAAAAATGTCACTAAATCATTATTATTCATGTGACAAATCCTGAAGGGTAAATTTTTTTTAAACACCACCTCTATCAGTCTCTCCCATGTCACCTAACTTTTATGCAATAACACTGTTCCCTTAGAGATACCGTATAAAATATCTCTCACTTCCCAATATTATTCATAGAATTCCCATTATAGAACATTGAAAACCCAGATTAGAAGAGTACAAGAATATTTTATGACCAGTTTGAAAATGCTGTTACTGCTGCAATAAATTAAGAAGTTAAATTACTCCCACATTGAGTATTGATATACTGTGTATGGCAGAAAAATTCCTTTGCAATATACTGTACAATACATATAGAGAAACTCCAGCCCCTTTGATGACTGCAGTGTGACTGCCAGCAAAGTGCTTTGTGTGTACATGGGGGTGGGGGATTGGGTTGCCAAGTTTGGTCTTTAAAGCAATGGGCTGAGCAAGGGTAAAACCGAACGGTAAAATATTATATGGTTAATTGCTGATACTGGGATGTTGCGTTTAACGGCCAAGCCTCCGTTCTTCATTCTTCTCACATTCAGTCTTTGTGAACTGTACCTGTATAGACAGACTGTATCGTGGACCGGTAGACAATTTCCCGTAATATGATTGCTCTTGCATGTATCTGTATGGTCACTGATCTGTGGCCTTTGCCTGGCCATGGGCAGACTGTGGACATGTGATGTGTGTATGCCTCTTTTATATTAGGGTGTTGGGGTTTTCTTCTGAACTCAAAACTTTGACTGCCAAGAGAAAAGCAGAAAAAAATAGAAATGTTGGATCCAGTCTGGCTGATGGGATCCAGTTGCTTTGTGCTTTTTGATACAAAGATGCTCGACTAATTAATTAAAACAACTCTTAAGCCACATTTACAGTTGTTTGCATTATTGGAGTGCTGTAAAGCCACCAGAATGTGCCAGACAATTTTGATGTAGTTATCTAGGAATTTATGTGCACAAATTGTCCTTTTTTCTGCTTATAAAGCTTCAAATATGAAACATTGTGATGGGAACCATACTTATACAAAGTGGTTGCTACAACTTCAGGTAAGACCTGATCTTTCTGATTTATTTTCATATGTTGTCTGCTGTGCACAAAAAGCAGCACTTTATTAAACGAAATGATTGGAGACATTTGCCTATTAGACTAAATTGGCAATCAAATTGCCTGGTTTGCAAAATGTAACAAAAGAGCCCTCTTACACATTTTGCAAAGAAATCAAAACAGGGCTGCTGTGAAGCAGACAGCATAAGCAGCTTATTTGGTTTTGCCAAGAACCTGGCAAATCTAGTAGTTAAGTTTACAATAATAATTACAGTGTATTTTGCTGATTGCGATATTCTGGCCCAAAAGCGACTATTTAACTAAGTTGGCGGTGGAATCAAGTACCTACAAGTAATGTGATCTATTTATTAACGATTGCTTTTTACGAGCGCGTCCTTTCCGAATTGCCTTGTTATTCCACAAACCGGTGGAACAGACTTTCAGCAAGAGTCATTTATACAAAATGGAGCAGCAAGGAGTTATTTAAGAACAACGCCAACAGCGATGCGGCCCGGGTGTGTGTTTTTAAAGGTTATTCTTGGAGGATTTTCTTTCCCAAGGAAAGCCAGGCAATGAAGGGTAGAAGCCGAGTAGCGCGTTTTTTCCCTAGCTGCCCTGAAAAATTCACTCAAAGATAAGCAGAAGCCTTCTGTAAACCCCAAAGGTTGTGCGTGCTTGTTGGACCCTTGACTTTTGCCCTGGCGTTGGTGGTTCTCAGATCAAGCCCAGTTGGGGACCTCCTCCCGCCCCGGCAAAAGAAAAAAAAAAAAACAAAACAAACCAAAAACGCAGAAGCGGAGCTGATCCGCAGCCCAAGACAACAAGGCTGATGCTGCACTGCCCAAAGTGACTTATCTTAATGTATAATCATGTAGCAAATCATGTATTCATTTGTATTATTAAATAAAGACTAACAGAGTTGTACACCCAGCAGAGCAGAAGGGCTGCACAAAGGATCATGGGTTCCCGGCATTCCCCGCTCCCTCTTGGAAAGCCGCTGACTCACTCCCCGAGCAATCAGCGTTGTGTGCCATTACAAATGGGGTGGTTAATAGGCCTGCATCCATTATCATTAGTGCATCTCAGCACGCAGGTACATGATGGGTCCTGCCAGCGCATTTGCTCCAGCTCACTGAGCCAGGGGCCATGCTCCATTGCAAATGAGGATGAGGAACACCTGCTCCAGGGTTTTTCGACAGACCGGAGTCATCCTTCACATCTCATGCAACACTTGTTCTGTCAGAATGCAATGCTGGCACCGGCCGGAGCAGTGGTGTGCCAGGCGTCCGACTAAAGATTATAGACTTCCCTGTGGTCTTCTGCTGAAGTTCAGCTTTGAATTTTTTCAAAGAAACCTTTTAAAAATTTATCAATTTCATATTAGGCATTCAGTCATTATGTTAAGGGTTTAAAAATAAAGATGAAAAAAAAAAACTTTGCTTCAGAAATTAACTTTTTTTTGGCAATTAGAATGGGAGCATAAAATATTTATTGAGTCTGATAATTTTATTCACAGTGCTGAGTGCTGGCTGTTTTGATATGTTTTCTGAGGGAGATTTTAGTTTTGGAAAATAAATCTTGTGGGTTTTTTTTTTTTGTTTTGGTTTGGTTCAGGGTTTTTTGGGGGCTTTTTTTTCTGGCCTTTTGCAACTATTCACAGTGTTTGTGGGATTTTCATTTTAATTGTCTGCGCTGGGTGACCCAAGATGTGGTATTAGACCCTAACCAAAAGGGGGAAAACATGACAAAATGTTGTCTTCTCAAGGCGCATGTCTTTCCATCCAGAAGCCTCTGTTCTGGCTGCCCTCCAGAGCCAGGACAAAGGCTTTCCTCATCCCACTCCAAAAGGCACCGCGCTCGCTGCCAGCCCCAGGCTAGCTTGTTTTAGGCACTGGAAACACATATTAAAGGAGGAAAAATGGTTGCAATTTGAAGAAGCAGCTCTTGAGGTCTGCAAATTGCAGTGAAGGACACGGTGAAGGTGGCAGTGTTGCAGCCTGTCCTTCTAGTTCTCCCTGTCCTGTGTAACAGGGACCTTGTGGGCACTGCTGGTGGCCAAAGCTTCTCAGGCCCCAAAAACACAGGCTAGAGGCAGAGGCTGGCACCCTGGGCAGCCCTGTCACACGTCCTGCAAGCATGACCGGCTGGGGGGCACGTGCTATCAGGCTCGTGGAAGTCCCTCCATCCTGCAGGATCTCTCCCTCAAGATCACTCCCCGTGGATGGCACCTCATGTCCTCCAGTGTCATTTCCCTGATGGATGATGCATCACCTTCTTGAAACAAGGTTTGGGCTGAACTGGAGCCACCGGCAACGATGCAACATTGACAGGCATTTTTGTCTTTGTCTCCCAAGCAAGCAGAAGGAATGGGAGTTGTCTGATGCTCCGTTCCCAAAATGCAGGTGAGTGGACTTGACTCTGGACTAGGAAGAAAGAGTTAACTAAGAAATTCCTGTTTGCTTTTCTCGCTTTGCTTTTCCCAAAAAAGTGATTCCTGTCCTCCCTCCCCACCCATCCCTTCCACACTGAAGAGGTTTTTGATTCTGCTTTCAGAGCCTCCAGGAAAATGACAGCTACTTTATTTCAACAGGAGGCCTTATCTGGTGGACAGTAGATTTCCACAGTGAAAAAGTTGTGCTGGAGTTTATAGGTCCGCTGCTCTGCGTCTCTGCCAGGAATGTGGAGTCCTCAGATTAATCAGTAAACAGTTAAGGTTTGTACATTGGGATCCAAAGCCTTATCTCTGCTTTATGGTCAGACACTACCAAAAAATGACTCCCAGGATCCATCCTTTTAGCCATTATGAAGTTTGAAGCTCAGTTGAATTGTTGGACTCTTGTTCCTCAAGGTTCTTCTCCGTATATCTCAGGTTTGGGTTCGTTGGTCACTCCCATCAGACAGAATCTGTCATTGCATCATATTCTGTGGGTTTTTTTCTATATTCTTGTCCTTCTTTGCACTTGTCTCTCCTTATCAGACCAGTACGAGCTATGGGGATGGTTGAACTAGCTCTGTCTTTCCATCAGCTCTTCCCTGGTGGGACTTCAGCTTACACTTGTGCTGGCTGTTTAGGAAGTGAGTCACTTCCAGACTGGCCCATTAGACTAATGTCAATTTAAAAAAAAACTTAGTTTTGGGATCATAATGATAAATGCTGCCATGCATCCGTCATCCTGCATCCATGCTCCCTTCCAGCTTCAAGATATTTGTGGAAAAATATCCCTTTGTGGTACCACTGCCTGAGTGTGTACCTCTGCATAGTCAAAATGAAGCAAGAGCCTCCTCAACCAGGAATGAGAAATACTGTCCTGTGCTGCAGCTGCAATGGGATCTGCATGCTCCACGTGGCAGGGGAACCAGGCACCCCTCTGATTATCTGAAAGAGGAAAGGAGACAAGAAAACTTCTTGTTTCCTTTAAGGACCCTGAATTTCATGCCATACTAGTCAGCTCAAACACAGATCTGCTCATGGAGATGCCACACCTAAGGTGATACCATCTTCCTGATCAAATTTGGTGCATGGAGTGTGTCACCTATGTGGCACTAATTCAGATCTTCACTTGATGTAGATCATCTTATTTCCAGGCTCATAAGTCTAAGAGAGTCCATAGGGCTGTCCCCAAGATAGATTTAAAGGGAATGCCACATAGAAGGTTCCCGAACAACATAAACAGACTAATATGTCCAAGACTCTGCAGGGGACATTGCCACCACACTCTGGTACTGAAGATTTTTTTATGATTTGGTGAAACAAAAATGCGGCAAGAAGCACTATTGTGAATGCTATGGGTTAGAGACTTGGGCTCAATTTCTGATACATCTGTGGGTTTTTTATATTCTCCATGCTACTAAACAGGAAGATTCTTGCTTTCTGCTTTTCTCATCTCAGTATGGAAGAGTTACTTCAGAAGGTGTTTAGGGCCGTGCCACAGCAAATGCCTTTGGACTGCTAATGGGGATGTTCCTGCCTTCCCCAGGGGATCATGGGCTGGTCACGGGTGATTCAGTGTCATACATATAAAGTTTCGTGTAAGTTTCAGGGAGAGAGATAAAAATGTTCATCTTTTGAGATGTAATTATGATACTTTTTTGTTCTATGATATAGTTTAACAAAACCAAAGAGGAAAGAGCAGTCCTACAAGGTCAGACCCAGCCCAGCACTCTCTTGTGGGCAGTGCCGGGGTCTGCAATGGGTGTTTAGGGAAGGGTATGCAAAGAGAGCAAATTCAAAATGATCTTACATATTGCAATGAGCAGTTTGGGAAGAAAAATACTTTAAATTGCATTTAATAGACACACATTAGCATTTACCCTTTTTCTTGTTTAAGGCATATTTCTAGATCTGTGACTTTTGAAGAATTAGGTTTTGATGGGGCTTTTGCTCATGTACTATAATTGTCTTTATTCTGGTTTCCATCCAGCCACCAAGAGCTGCTCAAGGTTGATGTTGGTGGAACAGTGGAAAAAGAGGTGCTAGAAATGCCAAATCTCCAGTCATTCAAGAATGAAGAGCCTGAGGAAAAGCTGTTCAGAGGGGTGACAATAACACATCAGAAGCCTGTATCTGGTTGATGCAGGGTGGATATGAGGATATGTACTCATTTTTCTGATTAAGAAAAAAAAAAGTTTTGGTTTGAGCTTTTCAAGGAGTAACCCTAGAACAATGCCTGGAAGACTCCAGTGGAAGCAATCCCTTGGGGTCAAATGGGATCTGTATACTCCAGTGCATCTGTGAGGCTGGGTTTGGGAGAAGACACATGCAGGCAATGAAAGAGAGCCACAAAAATAGTCTGGGGATTCTTTAAAATTCTTGGCTTTCATCTGTCACAACAGGAATAAACAATATCTTCCTTTTTTTCCACTCCACAGGGAGTGCTGGATACCTACTGGGACATGTCTATCACGTACTGTGTGGGAGAGCTGCAGAACGAGACGTGGAATATTGTCATTCTTGGCTTGGACTCCAGGAAGGCAGCCACATGCCCCTGGTGCGCGGTGAGTTTCTTACACAGCACCCTACAACCCAAGGTGTAGGTGTCACTTTGGTCACCACCAGCTTAAAAGGCGTCACTTTACTTTTCTGTGCGCTCAGACGATGACTTCTAAATGGCTTTAGATGTTAGGCACGGAGACAAATGAAGAGGAGACAAACTTAGAAAACATGTTGCCAAAGGTTCAGTATTTCCATATGTGTGTTTTGATGGATTTTTACATAAAAGAAGAGGAAGGAGAGACTAAGATATGGAGTATTACTGGCTTGCTTAGTGCAAACACCGTGGGAAATACTGCTTTTGAATTTACGGCAGGTCTGAATTATTTTCTTCTGTCTAGATGAAATGCAAGCCATTAATTCAACTATCAGCTCTTGCCTGGTGCTAAGGAGTGCGAAGTTAATTTTGTAACATGAACAATGAAAAGTTTATAGATTTTTAAATTATATCAAGTTTGTTCAAGTATGCTGCTAAGCATAGCCTTGAAGCTCGGGGTACTTTTACGTGCTTTACTGATTATGAATCCACTTCAGCATGTGTTTGCAAAGTCACAACTCCATCGGTATGTCAAGCAAACAAACCAACCAACCCGCTACTCATCTTTCATATACTTTTAATATATAGACTCTGCTGTATGTATCTGCTAAGTAGAGAAACGGATGAATCTAATTTGGACATTCCGAGTTTATGTAATTTCTAACCTCATTTCTTACATTATCCTGCGGTCTTGACCTGCGATGACCTGTTATTGCATCCCAGCAATGGACTGCCTGCATGCAGACGTTGCCATTTGTGCCAGGGAGCAGTGAGTCTGTGATGTGACAAGCACACACCCAACCCAACTTTGAAACCAAGCCTCTGGAGGTGAAATGCTTGTGCATTAACCCACTTTGCTACCCAGCCTTGTACTGATGCATTTTTAAAGCACTTTTTTTTTTTTTTTAAATTGAAAAGAAGAAAATCATCCTATATTTGGAAAAAAAAAATTAAAACATCACGCAATGAACTAGAGCTTGGCATATGCATATTGCAGAATATTACTGATCGTTGCCAAGCACATGGAAATTGCCTTGCTGGTTTTGCTGCTGTCTTAAGTGTGACATTTGGGGATCTAGATAGCGTGCCCTCCTGCTCCAGATGCAGTGTGAAGAGCAGTCTTGGTGAAATTCTGGCTTAGTTTGGGGTAGGGCTGTTCAGTCATGTGGGGTTAGGCAGGACAGGGAGCATCCTGCTGTTTGAAGGTGCTGGGAGCCGGGTCCAGCCAGGGCATTAATACCCCACTCACCGTGTGAGAGAGCAACATATTCTCATCCCCAAAAAGCCAAAATGAGGTTTTGGCTGAAGGAACACATTGCATGTGATACTTGGCTGTTTAAACACCAGTTCCTCAGCTATTTTCCTGCCCTTTCTCTCCTCCCTCCCCTACAATTACATAGTTAAAGGACAACACGCAATACTTAATGCTAGATTTCAATGTCCTGCACAGATTTTCTTTCACCTTTGGCTGGACACTATGATGCTAAACCACGTGGGGGACACAAGAGACTCTTTTGCCAAGC
>VZTL01015241.1:0-12637 GCA_013400535.1 Scopus umbretta
GTTGCTGCATGCTGAGAGGAGTGCAAGGCTTGCGAGGTCCCTGGGGAGGGTGTCTGAGGGGGTTTCTGTGCCCCTGGCACCCTGGGGCTGTGTGGGAGAGGGACTGGGCAGCAGGTCCCAGGAGGTGTGAGTGAGGGGTGGATGGTGCCAGCTGTGCTGTGGCCAGTTCAAGCTGCTGGAAGCCTCTAGGGAGCACCAGCAACTAGGATGTGGAAACAGGGAGCTGTGTCCGTTGAGAGCAGCATCAGTGGTTTGCATGGCAGTGTTGGGGCTGCTGCCTGCCCTGTCCACCTGCAGGCTTAGGCTGCAACCTGATGGTCACCCCAACTCAACTGGTGGCTGTGCAAGCCTACCCAGAAGCTTGAGGTCTCCAAGGAATTAGAAGGATGACATCTTTCAAAAGAATTACCACTTTATTAGTAGACATTTTTTTCCTAAGAACTGTACAGAGACGGTGACCAGCTGAAAGAAAATGGTGTCCACCTGCTGCAGCTGCAAGGCTGTGGCTGAAAGCCAAACAGAAGCACTACAGCTTACCTGTGCTGATGTCTCTACCCAAACAGTCCTCCCAAGGACTGGAGTAGCTGTCCAGACCTTAGGCTGCATGGAGCTTCAGTATCTGGAAGTCCCCCCTGGCACACAAAGGCAGCAGTGGATGTCATAGCTGCAAGTGCAACCATAGGAAAACTCCTTGAACAAGTAGCTATATTACAGAGGAGCTCAACAGGCAGTGCAGTATCCAGGGATGTGAGCAGGAGAAAGATATGTGGTATTGTGCACTGTCCCAGGCTGAGCCCTGTGTTAATGCTGTGCACGGGGAAGGTAAGCCTGAATTCAACCCTGAGCACACTGATGCAAGTAATGCATGAAATGAAGGAGACTGGACCCTTGTCTGCACTTGGGGTGGAAGAACCTTCCCCAGTCCTTTGAAATGTTCCTGCATAACAGGCTGATGCTCTGGGGTTGAAGAATTAAGAGCATGTGAGTAATAGACAGGATCCAGGAAAAGCAAACTATGCAAAGTTGATCCAAGCACCCACCTGCATTAGAACTGGTGCCACCAGAAAAACATGTGTTGCTAATTAGAGATGCCTTACTGGGAGGCACTGAAGCACCCATTTTCCATTCAGACGATCTCTAGGGAAGCTTGCATTCATGACATTGAGGCTGCCAAGCCTGGTGAACCCCACAAATTACCATCTGCTCCTGCTATTCTGTGTAGGGTCTCATGACACTGCAATGAGGTAACGTGGAAACAGCAAAAGAGACTATGTCCCTTGGAGCAATGATGAAAGGATCAGGAACACAGGTGATTGCCTGGCTGCCTAGCTGGTGCCATACTCGGCATTTTGGCTTTTATGATCATGGATCAAACTTTGAGAAGCTGCATCTTTTGGGATCTGACAGGGTTCACCTGACCAAGTAGGGTAAGGGCATTTTTGCCAGCAAGCTGGCCAGACTTATAAGGAGAGCTTTAAACTGGAGTTAGTGGGGGAAAGAGATGGAGTTTCAAGTAACACCGAGCCAGAGGCTGCTGATATGTTGAGGACCAACAGAGAAACAGTTGTGAAATGCCTCAAAGGAATTCAAGCTTGATCTAAAAAGTTGACGGGGTCAGTAGCCCAACTGAAGTGTCCAATGCTGCAGCGTGGGTAACAAACAGGAGGAGTTGGNCCGCACCATTCTGTGATTAATGCTAAACTCTTCTTTCCAGGTATTAAAGATGTCCATTCTCAAGATCCATGCCCGTGAAATCTTTGACTCTCGTGGAAATCCCACTGTTGAGGTAGACCTCTTTACCAACAAAGGTGAGTCCTTAGCTATAGATGTTTATTCCTTTCTTGTAGCTGATAGAGCTGAAGAGGCAGTCAAAAGTATACAAACTGTCCTGCTCTAGCAGTGGAATCGTGCTTACTCTTTCCTCCATACATATCAAATGTTGCTGAGCTTGCTATGGGACTTGCAGGAAAAACCTCTATCTCATTCTGCTGGGATGAATTTGCTGAGCTCAAGATACTGGCCCGGACAGTGAAGGCTTTTCTGAAGTGTGCCACTTCTACGGTGTAAATTGTGCAAGCGCTAATCCAAACCTGCCTTCTTCCCCTTGCCCTAAGCGTACACTGGGATAGCATTTGCAAAATCAGAGTTAACAAGACCTTCATTCTTGTCCTTAAGCAGCTGCTAATGGTCTTAGTTTTCAGTGTTCCCTAAACTCTGTATGGCTGCACTTGAAGCGCAATTCTCTATTTGTCTAGCAGTCACTACACTTTGTGTAATGAAACAGTCTTCTGCTTCTGAGTTGAATCTTGGGTAATGGTTTCTTCTCTGCATAAGTACTCAGGCATGGCTAAACAACTTGTCTAATTGGGTTTTTGCATATAACATCTTGTATTTTTAATTATTGTAGGACTTTCCCTTGGTCTGTTAGTTGTTCATCCCACATCTGATAGGATCTGACAAAGGCATTGTGAAAACACATACCAGTGTGTTTTGGTGGAATGAGCAAACACAATAGCTGTAATACACTAACTAAATAGCTGATCTTTCTGCCTCAAAAGATTAATGCAGTCATTTAATGAGATTGCCCCTCCTAAGCTCTTTGCTGTAGTGGCATAAGGGAAAGACTGGAGACTGAAGCTGGCATCTTGAACCACAGGCTCCAGTGTACTGCTTATAAAGCTCAGCATCCTTGGCTGGAAGAATGGGCTGTCTGGGTGGCTGTGCTGTTGTTGGAATTGCTCAGAACTCATATTAACAAAATAGGCCTCCTAATTGTCCCTTATAAGGCATATCTTAGAAGAATTTAAGAGCTTGCCTGCCATACTGAGCTCAAAAGAAGATTCAGTGAATAAAGCTACTTTTTTTTGGAAGGGGAATGGATGACTTTCTTAACTTAAACACTTGAAATGCACAGTGGAAGAGAGTGAGTGAGTCAGCTTGCTGTTGATCAGTATGAGGGAGACACTGACGAATTGGTGGTGCTGTAAAGGAGCAGATGGCTCTCGGGATCACTGTGTAAGTGAGCAGAGATGTGGTTTAGAGATTACCTCTCCCACTTCCAGGGATGGAAGCATGTGTAGGTTGGGATGGTGTATGGGTGGAGGATGTTTTGTGGGTTTGAACTTGCTAAGACAGTTCTCTTTTCTGTTGTAAACAGGTCTGTTCAGAGCCGCTGTTCCCAGTGGTGCCTCAACTGGAGTCTATGAAGCTCTGGAGCTTCGTGACAATGACAAGACACGCTACATGGGGAAAGGTAAACCTGAAATTTGGTACCCAGCTTGGCCTGTTACAGTGGCTTTGTTGCTGCTTATGTTTCTACCAGATTGTAGCAGAGGGCACATGGGCTCCTTTACTGCCATCCATATTCTGTACGAGGCGTGGCAATAGAGCAAAAGCAGTGGAGGTTAGCAGTAAGATGACAGCAATGCATACCACACATGCGTGGGCTGTGTGGCTGGGGCAGAGGTAGAGCACAGACTGCTGGGTTTTCCAGGGGACAATGTGGAGAGTGGCTCTGCCTCCAGCAGTGCAGCTACATACTGGTGGAGATGGCTGTCCTTCCATAGGTGGGTGCATGGAGCTCAGGCGTGCCAGCTAGGTGAGATCGTGTCTCTAGCGCAGTATGCCCAAACATACTTCGTTACACAATTTCTGCTGCCCTGTGTGTTGGTGCATGTCAGAGTGCTTTAGTAGTGTGTCGTAAGTGCATTTAACCTACTCCAAAGGCTCGGTGATACTGCAGCTCGTCACAATATCTTGTCCTAGACCAAATTTTCAAAGATCTGTTAAATGGATCTGCTCTGGCACTAAAACTCCTTAGATCCCAGCATGTTAAATCCTGACCCTGAGGTTTATGCCAGCTGCTGACCACAACTAACGTGGAGCTTTACACTGGTAATCGTGGAAGATACTTTTGTTTTGGATTACATAATAACTAAAGCCACTTTAGCTTTTTGTCTGTCATTATAGCTAGCCAGGATACTTAAGTCTGTGTTGGTAGCATAATATTGTAGTTGTCTGGGGACCGATTGTATGTTCTGAAAAGAAACTAAACACAGCAGTCACTGGACTGGCTTGAGAATGAGTATTGGGGGGGTGGGAAATGAATAGCCACATACAAGATGTCATTACCTAATAAACATCCTAATAGTACTTCTTACGACTACTCTGAGAGCTTGGACAGTCAGCACTCCTTTTTAGCTTGCTGCTGTAAAAGCATTGGTGATGCCTTCCAAGTACATGCAATCAACTTAACTTTTGGCTGGGAGAGAGAATTACTTGTCTTCAAACTTTGCTGCCAGTCAGGTGAAAGCAAGCTGAAATGCTTTGTGCCTATTAAGAAAGGGTGGTTAGTGTGGATAACTACTGGGTTGAACTTGGAGAGCCTTGTCTGAGAAGATTCATAGTTGCTATTACCTTAACACAGAATAAACTCCCAGATGACTGAATGTCCCAAAGAGGTGAAGAGCTTATGCTGTTTACCTAGGGCACTTTTCCTTGAAGAGTAAATGTGTACTTAGTGTGCTAAATGTGTGTGTGCTTAGACCTGTTAAATCTGATCCTACTGGCACTTAACTAGACGGTAGTCTGAGCTTCCACAACAGGCTGTCACAGCTGAAGGTTTTTGTCAGCTGGGGAATAACATGAGTTATGAAAAAGTAATCACCAAATGGGATGAGTTGCAGATAGCTGGTAGGTCTTTTGTAATATAAATGTGCTGACTTAGACCATTTAAAAGGCAGTTAATGTGGTTCAGGGTGCACTTAACTAGCATTCACCCGTTCTGAAGCTTAGGTGTCTGGCAATCTTTAAACACTACACAGGGATGCCATTATTCCTTAGGCTAACGTTGGTGGCTGGCTAATGATGGTCTCTGCTTATGGGAAAGAAGCAAGTTCATACTGGAACTGTTGGTTTGTGCAATGGTGGGTCCACACAGAGTAAAAGGGTGGTGCGGTGTTCATGCTTTATTTCGTCTGAAGCCAGGAGCAGACAAGCAATGTCTGTGCCTGCATCCAGGTACAGAGACAGCATACTTCAGCATTGTATCAAGTGTAAAACGTGTGCTAAGGTGCTGCTTTAGCGATGTTACAAAACGAAGTAGATGGTGAAATGCCTGAGCTGCTGCATGCTTAACTTCTGGGGAAACCATTTTCTTTCCCCTTACTCATCCATTCTATGAATGAATAGGAATAGCCTATCCTGAAACCTCTTCTAAATGCTGTCATTCAGCCACTCAAGCTTTGGGTCCACAGCGGTGTTTGCAGTAGTGTGGAAACCTGGGTGGAAAGACCAAATACGGCCTACCTGGCTGATGCAGTTTCCTCTACCCTTTGAACCCTTTTGTTTCTAGTCTGCTGCTCGGTATTGGACACTTGCTGACTTGTAGGTCTGTTTACCTGTTTGTGTCCTTTTCTTTTTCTTGCATGACTGGCTTTGTTTTTGGCTGTGACTCTTCATCTCTTCCTTGATTCTCTTGTTCATTTCGCTTCTGTCAGGAGTATCCAGAGCTGTTAAATATGTTAACGAGTTCCTGGGGACAGCATTGTGTACACAGGTAATGGATGTGCTTTCAGTGCAACCTTGTCACTTGGACGTATTTCTCCAGTGCATGGTCTTGCAAACTAACATTGCAGCAGGCATTCCTAGATGATGCTTCCATTCAGTTGAGATGACCTCTATAAGTGTTCAGATTGGCTATAGGTTCAGGTTGGATTGGGGTTTGAATAGCATGAGGTGGTAGTCTTGAGACTTTATTGTTACTGAGATCACCTACTAATGCCTGCATAACCAGTGTGGTTGACCAGTGTCTGATTTGCTTGTTCCTTCCAGGTGTCTCAAAAGCTGTTGAGCACATCAATAAAACAATTGCACCTGCACTGATTAGCAAGGTAGGAGCAATCTGTCTTCTGCTAACATCAGTTAATGCCAGTCCAGTGGGTCCTAACTGGTGGGTTGTGTCTCTAGAGACAGTTACAAGAACTGTATTACGTGGAGGGGTGTTAGCCTGTGTGTTCGAGTGCATGTGAACAAACTGACCTGCAGCAATTGCTTTACTTGATGACTGCGTATCTAACGCTTAATCAAAGCAATCTCTAGCAGCCTAGTGTTGTAGTGTGCAGAAATACTTAAGCACCTGGGAACTTCAGTGGTGTGCAGTTAAGATACAAGCTGCTTTATGCTTAAAAGGGTGGTTGAATGGTGGGGAGGGACTGGGTTTTATCCAAGCTGGCTAATTTGGAAGGGATTCTGAGGGGATCTTAAGTCTGCTTCAGTGATATTTCCGTGCCCTTTGTGGGCACTAAGCCCTAGCTAAAAAGGATGGTGCAAAACTAAGTGATTGCACATTCCTAGTGGCAATTCCAAGCATTGTGTACGAAGTTACAAGTAGGCATATGTTGTGAGCAAGCTGGTTGTTTTTCAGCTTGCACGAAAGGGGCAGGGGGCTTCCTCCTATGCCATGGCAGGCAGATAGCAGTGTAAATGTCAGAAAGTCAAGGGACAGGACAGCCTTACAGCTCGGAATGTGAAGAGCAAGACAAGCTTCTGATGTGTCTAATTTACCTGTCAGCCTTGGTCTGCTGGAAGTGACGAGAAGATGCTGCTGTGTGATAATGACAAGAACTAGTCTCTTCAACTGTTGGTAGTTGCCCTTGAGCAAGTCTTGGTGCCTGCCAGGGAAATAAAAATGCAGTGGGTAGGTGAGAGTTTGTAGAGCCATGTTTGGTGTCAAGCAGTGCTTTGCTTGCTTCTCTCTCTGCAGAATGTCAACGTTGTGGAGCAAGAAAAGATTGACAAACTGATGCTGGAAATGGATGGATCAGAGAACAAATGTAAGTGGGCTTTGTGTTGCAGTGAGGTGTGAAAAGCTGAAGACTGGTTTATAGAATTCTAGCTTACCTTATAAAAAACAATGGGCAGTGCGTGGCATATGCTGTGCACTACCATAACCAAGACCATGATGCTGGTATTGCTGAGTTTCTTGATGAAGATATAACATTTCTGTAAACAATTTCTTCCTACTCCAGCCAAATTTGGTGCCAATGCCATCTTGGGTGTATCTCTGGCTGTATGCAAAGCTGGCGCTGCTGAGAAGGGTGTCCCCTTGTACCGTCACATTGCTGACCTTGCTGGAAATGCAGAAGTCATTCTTCCAGTTCCTGTAAGTCTCTCGATAGGGCTAGCTAAAGACTTGATCTGACCAGGTGCTACATGATGTCTTGTGGTCTTGGATCAAGTTTTCTAGAGAATCAAGAGTCTTAACAAATGCTGTTACCAATTTACCCTGACATGTTCCAACTTTTCTTTTTGGTCACTCTAAGGCTTTCAATGTGATCAATGGGGGCTCCCATGCTGGCAATAAGCTGGCTATGCAAGAGTTCATGATCCTCCCCGTGGGTGCTGACAGTTTCAAGGAAGCAATGCGTATTGGTGCAGAGGTCTACCACAACCTAAAGAATGTCATCAAAGAGAAGTATGGCAAGGATGCAACCAACGTGGGTGATGAGGGTGGCTTTGCCCCCAACATACTGGAAAATAGAGAAGGTAAGAATGAGGAAGTATAGGAGGAGACATCAATGATAGCCAGAGAATGAAGACCTGTCTAGTATGAATAGAAAGCAGGATCAGTAGGTTGTAGGACTTGCTGCTGTTTCTTTGTTCTGCTTCTATACTGACAGACTTCCCAAGATGCTGTAGGTCCAGTATAGGGCCACAGAGGTATTCCCTTGGACATCAGTTCATGCAGCTTGACAGGATGGCTTTGGCTTGAATGCCTCATTACTGTTTCATTCCTGTATCAGCTTAAGGGAATCTCACCCCCTTCCGGTTGAAAAGTGGTGTGGGAATGTCTGCATGCATTGCAGGCTTCCTAGAAGTCAGTAGTCAAAGTTTAATGGATTTGTTTTTCTGCTGACAAAGGAGGAAAAACAGTTTGAACTATACCTGGTCATGTGTGGGAGTGCATGAAGGCTTGCCTGGGAAGTTGAGGCATTTGCTGCTTCCACAGCCAAACAGTTCTGTTCAGAAACCTGTGAGGGAGGTAAAGCTGTTTGTTACATTATCGTTGAAGGTGGCCTCTGAACTGCGTGGCCTTTTCTGACACTGAAGACACTGAGCCAGCACCAGAAATCAGGGCATTTCTGAATCCCACAGTCACATGCAGCTTTTGTTAGGTCTGTACCCTAGTAGACATCAATGAAGATGACCTTGAATGACCATTACAGTCGGAGGAATTTGAGTTTGTGTTGCTGGCAGCAGCTGCTTTTGCAGTTTGTACTACATGAACATTTTAAAAAACAAAACAAAAAACCCCAGCAAAAACCAAAGAAATGCAAACAAAAATAATCAATCTAACCTTCCTACTGTAAATAGCCTGGCTGACCCAGCTGCTTGGCTTTGAGTCAGGGGTGATTAGGAGAGTCCTGCTGGCTGTGACGGTGCTGAATTTCCTTGCTTGGATGCTGCCAAACAGGGTGGCAGTAGTGGGTAGTATCCAGAGACTCCTACTGAATAGTTCTGTTCCCTCTCCTGTGTGTAAATGTGCAAGTGGAGAACAGGTCTCTGCAAAGAGAGGGTGCCCTGTGCAGAGGCAGGCTGTGTATCTCATTGCCTGTCAGGGTTTGGATGGTCAAAGCCTGATCTGGACCTAAAAAGGATTAAAGTGCAGTCACTACTTCCTGCCCACGTGCATAAAGCAGGAAGAGGGTGTAGTATCATCTAGTATTAAGCTTTCTGGGTTGACGTGTAGTCCTGCTGAAGAGATTATGAATCCCATAATGGTGTCTCAAGGGTATTACAAGCTAAAAGCAGTATTAAAGTAGTATCTTGTTCCAGTCAGTTCAGAAGTGGGAGAGTGTAAGAACCTTTTCTATGCGGCTTTCGGGGCGTCGGGGGGCAGACTAATGGAGATTCTTTATCAAGTGAATGTATTGTTGGTAAATGAAGAGTGTTAAGATCTTTGGTGGGAACTCAGAAATACCTTACCACATTTCAGCTCTGGAGTTGCTGAAGACTGCTATCAGCAAGGCTGGCTATTCTGAAAAGGTTGTCATTGGCATGGATGTGGCTGCCTCGGAGTTCTACCGTGATGGAAAGTATGACCTGGACTTCAAATCTCCTGATGACCCCAGCAGATACATTTCTCCTGATCAGCTGGCTGACCTGTACAAGGGATTTGTCAAGAACTACCCCTGTAAGTTGTTCCTCAACACGAAGCACGGTAGTGGTGGTGAAATAGGGGTTGACTGCTGAAGGAAAGAGTTAGGATGCAGCCTCCCTTAGGAGGGATCAAGAGCAGAACCAACAGCTAGCCTTTTAGGGTTCTTGGGAATGTTCTTTGAGGTGGGTAGTACTTGGCTGCAGCACTTAGGTACCACTGCTGTCAAACAAGACCTTTTCGCGTGGCGTTGTCTTAAAGCTCCTTGTATCCCTCTACAGTGGTGTCCATTGAAGACCCATTTGACCAGGATGACTGGGCTGCCTGGAAGAAGTTCACTGGCAGTGTCGGCATCCAGGTGGTTGGTGATGATCTGACTGTGACCAATCCAAAGCGTATTGCCAAGGCTGTGGAGGAGAAATCCTGCAACTGCCTCCTTCTTAAGGTCAACCAGATTGGCTCTGTGACAGAGTCCCTGCAAGCGTAAGTTCTTCCCTCTTGGCCGTGCCAGGGAAGGGGGATTGTCTAATTGGGGATGATGAACATGTAGGCCAGAGCTAGTGGAGTAGAAATCTCTCAATTGGGCATCTGTGAAGGGAGAACAGTTGTTAACTGGTAGAGGATATTGGCAAGTAAACCTGCACCCTCATGGTCTTGAAGTCTTATAGGGACATCAGACAACTTCACTGGGTCTAAGCATGTGTAAAAGCAGCTCTTTATCACTGTCTTGTCACATGATCCTAATCCTAACATGTACCAAAGGGCAGTTCTGCCTTCCCAAAGCACGGAATGCCTGCCACTCGGCAGCATCGCTAGCGCAGAGGCTGCTAATGGAATGGGCATGGTGTGAGGCTTCATCTGGTTATCTCTTCTAGCTGCAAGCTTGCCCAGTCCAATGGCTGGGGTGTGATGGTGAGTCATCGCTCTGGAGAAACGGAAGATACCTTCATTGCTGATCTGGTAGTTGGTCTCTGCACTGGTCAGGTTGGTATCTGTAGCTGCTGTAGTTTGCCTTTTTGCTTGATGAGATAATATGGCGATGAAGCTACGCTGGAGAGCAGATGGGGTCTGCTCTGACTTCAGGCATGCAGATTTGCTCTTTCTGTATATAGGAAGCTGATTTGTCCAATGGGAGTGTGATGAGGAAATGTGTTATCTTGTGTAAACAGCTTTAAACCACCAATTGAAAAAAATCTTAGTCAGCTCCAGTGGGTGTAAAGGGATTTCCTGATACTGAAGCTGTTAGCAGATGAACAACCTTTATTGTTCCCAAGTCCTATCCTGTTTGAGAATACAGATATTTAGAGCCTGATGCTGAAATAAAGCTGGTGATTATGCTTATTACTCTAAACAGATTAGTTTTGTGTTGGCATCTGTGGCCTTATTTCTGCTATAGTTCTCTACTAACTTTCTGATTACCCTTCCAGATCAAAACTGGTGCCCCTTGCCGATCTGAGCGTCTAGCCAAGTACAACCAGCTGCTGAGGTGAGACTGTTGGTGGCGGGGGGGGAAGGGTTGAGGGTTAGCATGGATACATGGCATGGATGCTCCACTAATGCATTCAGAGCACATCTTCTGAATCTTGGAAACACTCTGCAGTTTAAGGACATACACTGACGCTGGCAGAGGTGCTTTTGGGATGGTGGAGTGCTTGCAGAGCTGGCTGTAGGCTAACTGATGAGTTGGATGGGTAATCTCTGAAACAGACACGCTAAGAGGGAACATCATACAAAGCATCCTGTGGTACTAGATGTGAGACGTTGCCCTTCTGTCAGCACGATGCTGTTCCCTTGGGCGAGTGTAGAAAACGGTTGGGTGAAGTTACATCAGATGGGCGATGCTGATCAGCGCAGTTGAACATGTGTATAACTGGAGTTGCTTGGTGGGAACTGGCTTGTGACTCTGGTAGTGTCTTCAGTACCAGGTAGATTCAAGTGACTTAGTGTAAGCGCAGCAGCTGTGCTAATGCAGGAGTTGTACAACATCTGCTCACACCCAGCACTCTCTTCCCTTTCCATCAGAATTGAAGAGGAGCTTGGCAGCAAGGCCCGTTTCGCTGGAAGGAACTTCAGGAACCCTCGTGTCAACTAAGCTGTGTGGATCAGTCAACCCCTGTTCTGGTTTAAAGCACTAGACACCTACTTAGATCACAATTACCTGTATTAGAAAGATAAGGGCAGCTGAAGGAAAAAGACCAGTTTGCAGGTCCTCTTCCCCCCTAGATGATTCCTTCACCTAGTGTTTTCACCAGCTCTGATCTGTTACCTGTAATGCTCTACTGCTTTTGTAGAAGAGTCCCTGGGCGGGGGTTCTGTGTATTCAGCACCCTCTGGGATCATGACCTTGTGACTCTGGGCATAAACACCTTAATTCCTTTCTCTGCCTGTCTGGTCTTCGATGTTTGGAGCTGTGTGACTTGTGCTGCAGCAAGAGGTACCTGCAGACAGAAAGAGTAGTGTTTTTACATGTGATAAATAAAAGCATCAAACAACCCAACAAAGTGTGCCTTTGAGTTACTGGGGGGGGGCTGAGGAGCAGGGATACCTACTTCTGCATCATGGTATCCATTTTAAAGCTGTTCCACAGGGGCCGAGAGCTGGGCTGCTGTCACTGTGGCCGTGGGGTGGACTTAAGTTGCTTTGTGACAAATAGGCAAAGAACTGGCTGAATGTATGTGCCTGCTGTCATGAGGTGGCTTTCAAGGATCTGTTTAGTCACCTGGAGGGGGGACTAAACAGGTTTCTAACCCCTAGATCCATTGTGATCCTGCAGGGGAAGAGAAAAAGCTCAGAGGTCTTCCCTCACTTATCAAAGATGAGGTGTATCCTTTATCAAGGACTGCTGCAGCTGTCTGCTTGTCAGCCTTCATCACAGTACTGCTGGAAAAATTCAGTCATGGCCCTGGCTTTTTAGCAAGAGGTTGGCAGAGTGTTAACCACGTTGAAAGTGAATTTTGAAGCCTCCATCTTGCTCTATTGCCATGAGATGTAGCTCAACAGGATGTGAGTTGCGGAACAGTGCTGTTACTGAACTTGTGTGCTTCGTTAACAGCTCCCTAATATAAGGTGTAACTGAAAGTTGATCTGATAGCTGCACTTTAATTTTTACCTTATTAGTATCTAGGTACCATCTTTCATGTGGGGGAAGAAAAGACTTCAGGGGATTTCCAGCTGTGTGAGAGCAGATGGCCATAAACAACAGGCTCATGAGCAAATATTTGTTTCCCAAACTCTTTCTTTGTTCGGGTTGCAGCTCTGCTGGTGTGGCTAGGCAGGAAAGGGAAGGCGGTGAGAGAGATTGCAACGCATGTGGCTCATCCTCGGCACTTAGGCTCTTGGAGGGAGAATTCCCTTTTCCTCGGTTTGGCTAGAGACTGGCCAGTGGCTCTAGCGGGAGGCAGGGAAAAGCAAATTATTGCACAACTGAGGGCTTAAGCCAGTTCTTGTTGCTTATGGATTGGGGGGTTTGGTTTGGTTTGG
>VZTL01015242.1:0-20952 GCA_013400535.1 Scopus umbretta
ATTGTGGAAAGTAGATGGAAACTGGTGGCACGTTTCCAGAGGTGTGCTGGAAAAACTGATGTGGAATTAATTTTCACACCAGACTAGGATCTAGTACTACATCTTCAGGACCAAGTCTGAAGAGGAGGGGGAAATGGAAATAAGAGGAGAAGAGGACTTCACATTTTAATTCTCTGTAGGAGTAAAAATATTTCATTTTTATTTTTTCTTTAATGCCTTTAAACTTATAACTATGAATACTTGGATTAAAAATTATATGTAATGACTATTTTAGACAATGTCCTTAGGGTGTCTTTATAACTCTGTGATTGCCTGCTCTCTCAAGAGGCACGGGTACATCTTAAAATGGAAGCCAAGGTGTCTGGATAGTTGCTTGATAAATGTTATTAAAAGCATGGAATCCCTGAACTGGAGTCTCCATTACTTGATGATATTTCTGTATTAAGTATGGGACTATGGTAAAGTGCCCTTTTAAAATACAGGACAGACGATAAGAATTAACTGATCTTAAAATGCACACTTCATCTACAGTCTGGTTTATGCATACATGGTAATGCTCACAGGAGCAAGACAAGTGCCAGAAGGAAAGCGAGAGGTTTGTCTGAAGAGCTGTGGAGGAGGCATGGCACGTTTCCCTGGCTGGCTTATCCCTAGAACTTGTAGGGAAACTCGTGTCCACCTCCATGTTAAGACATCTTCTATACTCTGCTTCCCAGCACATAAGCTGTAGCTTCCTGAGAAGACATTCCTTGTTTCCATGTCATGCCACGAAAAGGGCCAATATGGAGTCCAGAGGTAATAACTCTCTTCCCAGCTGGATGAAATTCTTTCAGCAAGTTAAGGCACTGCCTCCTGGTTTTGTCTTCATCCCTGTTATTAATCAGATACCAAAAGAGTCTTGGAGGAAATTCAAGGGAAAAAGCAAGCAAACTACATCATTGCTGTATCCTCCTTGTGACTCTCAGTAGGACTTTCACTGCACTTTGCCCTGTCCTAGATGTTCTGTTGAATGTTACCTCCTATTCCTCATAATTTCCTCAAAATAGATTTTTTTTTTTTTTTGTAGAAACTAACTGCAGGCTAACAGTAACTTACTGCTGTATTAGAAATGGGAGGTGCTTTATAAAAACCAAGAGGGTGGACATTGTTTCCTCTGTCAAGTGTAGTACTTGAAAGACAGAGGAAAACCTATTTCATACCTTGTTGCCTCTGTAGAATCACTCTTACTCATAGCTTGGCAGAAACCCCAGGATGATTTACTTATTTATTTATGTATTGTTACCAGTGCAGTCAGTGGGAGTTCTAGTATTGACGTTTTTGAGTCAAATGTAGTCTGGTGCTTGGATTTTAGCACCGGCCTGATTCCAAGCTAAGTAGCTCACCGCAATACACTAACGCATGTGTGACTTCTTCAGTTCTCTCAGGTTTTCCTACACCTAAGGAAAAAGCTTTGCAGCGCACTATATCAATACTGGCAATGGTCAGGCATGAAACGTTGTAGTTATCAGCACAGCACGTAAAACCTCTGACTACAGGAGTAGGCTTTGCTCATGGCATTTAATGTGTTCTATAGCACAACAAGCATTTAATAGTCTACTCTATTTTGTTTCCTCTTCCTTAATTATTTTTTAACCAATTAAAAAAAATACTTTTTTAAAAAGAAAAAATAGTTTCCTTAAGCCTGTCTTCATATGTGAATGCAGCAGTATACATGTATAAATGTATCTATATAGCTATGTGTGTATGCGCAGATGTATATATTCTGTAACAAGAAATGCAGACACTTTGCCTTTTCCGTTATTTCTCTGCATTTCTTGACAGGAGTTTTTCTCTTCTGAAGCACTAGTAAACTGGATTCATTGGTGAACATTGTTGGTTCAGACAAGAATGGTCATGGCTGAATTTTTCAAAAAGCAAGCTAAATTTAGATTCCTGTATTAATACACATGTAGTTACCTGTTACTTCAGTGGGGATGGTGCATGTTCAACATCGCAAACCAAGTTACTGTTTAAGGGTTTAAATATGAATAAGGTGCCTAAGGTCAAAGATTTTGGCTTTAGTGTATTGCCTCGGGTCACAGAGCAAATCAATGGCAAAGTCAGCATTAGCGGCCAAGGCTTTTCACAGTCAGGCACAGTTTACTATGCTGTAGCCAACCCATAAATATGTCTGTATATGCCTCAATATACATAATTCAGCCCATAGTGTTCTAGCGCTTACCTCTGCTATACTGTGTCATGGCTGAAGGCAACATTGCATTTTCATTAAAATCCCTGCAGCCCTGCTGCTTGCTTCAGGTCACAATGTTATAGCAGAGTCGAATTTGATCCGAAGTGTGCTTACGAAACAACATCGGCCATTTGCTGCTGCTCTTCCCTCCATTTGTGAAGTGTTTGACTTTATAAGGAAACCAAGGTATTTACTTTTAAACAAACCAACGGAAAGTTTTGGCACTGGAGTAAAAAAGGCATCGGTGAAGTGCATTACACTGCGTGCTTCTCAAAGGACAGAAACCATAGTGTTCGTTTTACAGAGGAGTGTTTGTTTAACTACTGGAGGTTATCCCAGTGGCAAGTTCATCCTTATTTGATAATAATGAAACATAAGTTTGATGTATTTGCTTGAACAAGATTGCCATCTGGTAAATAATATGTTTTGTGAGTGTTTATAACAATCATGGTTTAAGCCAAAATTGACTTATCGTGATTGCTGCAAATACTGCAATGTCCTGATGTAGCTTGGTATTTTTTTCTTTGTTGAGTGGAGAAAATGTATTTTGAGGGCTTCTTGTATTTTTATTTTTATTTTTTTAGCATTTTATGCAGTATAAATTTCGCATTTTTCAAAAGCAATGATTATAGCTGATTATTCTCTGTATGGTAGCTCTAAAGAAGAAAAAGGTTGTTTATATAATTGATAAGTGTTGTTATATGTATTTAGGCTTTTGCTTTTAGGTTGACTGTAGATTATTCCTTCTGAATTTTGGACTAGAAAAGGTTTGGATTTTATGTTTTGGGAATTTTTTCTAAGCGTTTTAGTTCCAGTAAAGGAATAAAGTTCAGTACTTTTCTGTCTTGGGAAGGAGCAGTTCCATAAGGTGTGCCAGATCTGTATCATTCCAATACTGCCCAGGAAAGTCATCTTCATTTCTGAAATGTATATAATCTGGAGGAAAAAGAAGTTTAAGAATTTCTGTAACTTTTTAGAGTTTCTGTTTATGTCTATTTCTTTAACATAGTACAAATCGAACATATCAGATTGACCTGAAAAAAGGACAGGAGTCCTGTCTTTGGCTAGCTCAAGAAAATACATTTACCAGTAGTACAAACTTTCTCACATCGTCTCAATGGTTGGATTCGAGGCAGAAAATGGTGGTAAAAGATTGGCTCTTTCCATTCATTCTCTTTTCTCAGACTGTTTTCCAGCTTCTGCCAACTATAGTGTTGTAAGATTTTGTGCAGTTTTTATTTTTGCAATGTGGACATCTGTCCAGTGGGAACAGAAGTGAGAATTTTGGAGTTTAATGGAAACCTGATAACTCAGTTATGAAAATGCTAATTAAGGCATATTTAAATGAGGCCTTTACAAATGATAGTTTTTATGACTAAAATCCCTTCCCACTTATCATCTGCTCAAATGACTGATGTAAAAAATTAACTGTTGAATTTGAAAACAAAAAGACTGTAGGACTGAAGTATTGTACACCTGTTTGAGTGTCACCGTCATTTCTTTACGTGTTGTGTATTCTATGCTCTGAAAAAAATGGCGTTAAGTAAAACGATGCGTTTCAAGGTTCTGTCCTGTTTCTGTGTTTGCTGGTATGCGTTGTCTCTCAGGCACTTAGGACTTTCAGATATTCAAACTTCCAGCAGTTTCTTCATATGGAGTATTTATGGTACTGGGAATTGCATCCTTAGATGGTATGGATCCATGGATCCAGAAGTGTGGGAGAGCACCACTGTGGGGGAAAAAAATGTTCTCTCTCTTCAGCAGAAGCTGTTGGATCTTTGCAGAGGAATAAATACAAGCACTTTTCTACATCTTTTCCACAGTGTGGCTAACAACCCACTAGTGCAGTGTGATTTTTCTGAATTAGGCACCATTTCACACTCCCCTTTCTGCCTGTCAAAGAGGTGTCAACTTCCAATAGAGACTGATGCTACAAAAGTCGCTATAGAGTTTTGAGTCCTCAAACTCTGGTTCTTACAGAAAGATTTCAAGTGTTCTCCCCAATCTAGGGCATTCCCTAATTCCTTCTGCATGGAGGTCACCCTGAAAATATTGAGCTCACCTACTGTATTTTAGGCTGGAAAGGGTGACCTGCATGTGCCAGCTTTACCAAACAAGGATAAAGTGCACTTTCTTTGTCTGTCTCTCCTCTTTCATCGAATGCTTATGGGGAAAAAAGCCTTCTGCTTAGCACAATGGATTTAAAAGATGTGTTTTCCAGCAACTCACATTTTTAAAGCTCTTAGTTGCATATTTTCCTACCTAGTGAGTAGTTCTGCAAACCAAATGGGACACAAGCATGAACAGAATATAGGTTGCAAGTTTTGGAGCAGCTCTCTTTGTTTTGTATTTCATACAAAAAAAAACCCCAACAAACCTTTACTGGATATTCATTCTGTACAGAATACCTAAACAGGGGGTGAGTCCCAGGGTATGGGAATCTCTTTGTTTCTGATTAAACTTATTCCCCTTGCAGATTTCTCNNNNTTTTTTATTTAAAATTTTTCCCCTTGCCGATTTTTCCTTTTTTTTTTTTTTTTTTTTTTTTCTTCTTGGAAACTCTTGCTGAGCCCAAGGAACCTCAGCGTGTTGCAGCATTATCTGCATGTTTTGATGCAGCTCTGATGGCATTCTGATACAGAAGCATTATGTTGAATTGTAGTGCTTTAATTAACATGGTTAATCCATACTGGCATGACAGATGCCATATAGAAGACAAAGGTGTAGTAAGAGTCAAAGGAATGGAAGCTGAAACTGGATAAACTCAAGCCAGAAAGAAATAGCAAGGTTTTAAAAGAATTCCTAAAACCACTTACCAGTGAATGAATTAAGAAGAAACAGCTTTCTAGAATGACTGCTCTGCCTCAAATAAAGGCTACAGGTGCAGAAGAGTGAGGTTTTGTGGCTCACGACATACCGGTGTCCTAGAGAGAAGCTAATGCTGCTTCTGCTCTTAAAAAATTTCTGAATGTTCAGCAATGTGCGGTTTATGTATATGCACAGCTTTTGGTATGGAGAGATGCACCCAGGACCAAAAGCAGCATGAATGTCTTCAAAGAACATTTCCAGACCATTTGACAGAGCTTCCCTTCATCTAGAAGCAGAAGCGTACACTGTGTGAATGCATATGCATGGCAATGACAACCCTCGTATTTGTTTGTTTGACACTCCAGTGCAATAGCAGTGCTAAACCGTGATCGTCGTTTGCAGTTAATGGGATTAGATATTTAAGGCATTGTTGTCACTGGTTTGGAAAACCAACACTTTATATTTTAATCTCTTTTTAATGCCAGAAGTGGGATTTTTGTATTACCCTAAAACAAAACATATGACTGGATTAAATAAGTAAAAGGCATTAGCAAACAGCCACTAGTCTGCGTCTCATTGTCCATAACAGCGGGAAGGTCTGTGATGTGCACGTGTGTGTATATTCACCCACTAACAGTCAAGGAAAAATAAGTGCATACAAGTCCTTAGACTATTGTACAGGACTGTTAATATTTTCAAACTAGAGCTCTGTGGAATATTTTTTTTCTGTACGTGTTTTTACAAGAGTGAATTTGTTCTGTTTTGACCCAAAGTGCACCAGGTTTTTTTTTTTCAGCTCAGCTCATGTATTTTTATATCTGGACTTGGAGCAGAGCCTGGCATGAACCTATATGAAGGCTCTATCACTGTTCTTCTAACTTGCACCAAGACCAAAAGACTAATGCTGAAAAAGGCTGAAGTTAAAAGTGTAACTGCAGAGATCTGGACAGAAGCGCTCAGAGCGTTGGAAAATTGCGGCTGGTGATCAAGAGGATTTTGATTAAAAAGCACTTTATGTAACCTCTTCCATACACTGATAAATGTTCAGCTGTAAAAGCTCTCCAGGAATGAATTCCCCCTAATAATGTTTGTTTATTTTTACCTTATTTTAAGAGCAAACCTCAATTATACGTCTGCCAAAGGAAGGGAGAGCATTTAGTCCACTTGTTAGTGGCTTTAGGATTTGATGAAGGGCTTTAAAGGCAACTTGAAAGCTAAGTTGCTCTTGACATTTTGGTTTTCTCTGAACTTAATACGTCTGTATTTTTGGAAAGGCTTGATGATGGGAGACACTTTTTTCCCATCTTCCAATATCTGGCAATATCTTCTTTAGGGTGTTTTGGAGAACCTTTAATGCGCAACCGACAGCTGCAGAATGCGAGCATGGTTATTTATAGTAAATTAGAGATCGCTTCACCAGACAAAGCCTCTGAAGACTATAGAATCTTCAGAAGATGGTTATCTGTTTTGCCTTCCATCAACATGCATGGAAACATCTCACATCTCATACACCTGCGTCTCTATGGAACTGGGTCTGTGAAACCACCCTGGAAAAGCATGCTTCCTACACATTCCTATTGCCAGCTGGTGTAATGACACCGCTGTTGCGGGTGGTAAGTGAAAAGAAAGGAAGGACATGTGGTTCTTGTGTTTCTATCCTGTGCTCGGAAGTGAGTCTGGTAACAGGGGCCTCCTGACTGGATTGACAACGCCGTTGCACAAGTGCCCCCTTCTTTCAGGTCACCCTGACCTTCCTATTGAATTTAGGATTGCGGGCTCTGTTTTTTCAGCTTGATGCTGAGGTCACATGCCTGTAGCTATCCTCAAAAGTCACACAGTAACTTAAGGTAGAGAAGAAGACTAATTGTCAGGTTGAATCTCATGGTGTGAGTGTCTCACCAGGTTTCTGTGCACTGGCCTGGGACTGGTCTCTGACTAGCTTCTGGTTAAGGCTAAAGGTATTGCATTTGTGTTTTAAAGACCTGTCTGGATTATGGTATGCCTACCCTGAGACAAAAGCTCTTTGCTAGCTAAAGCTGTTGCTGTCGCGATTTATTGAATGGTAAAATGGCCAAGCTCAAGACCACGTTGATAAAAAGTGTGGTGGCATCTCGGGTTTTGAATTGACTTACCCAATAGGTCTAAAGTAGACCTGGTCAATCTAAAGCAGACATCTTCTAGCTTTTGGGGATAAAAGCCCATTGTTCAAGAAAAGGCTGAGTCTGAGGGTGATTAAGTTGTCTAGAAATCGTAAGAGATGAGAATGAGTCAAATGGTTGCTTTTTTCCTTCTTTCCCCCCCAGTGAGAATCTGTCATTATTTCTTTTTTTTTTTCTTGTTTGCTGTGGGTTTTTGTTCTTCATGATAGAGCCAGGTGCCAACAGCCAATGATTTGCATAGCTTGTTGTGGAGCTTGATCAGCATTGCAGCTGTTACTGCAGTTCTGGATCACTCTAGCTTATGCCAAACTTGCTGGTTTGAAATCAGCACAGCGTGCGGATCACGGTGCTGATATCTCCGAGGAAGCTATCCCAACGAATCTTAAGAAATAGCTTCTTCCTTTCTTCTCCTGGTGGTGGCTGTTCCTTGCCTTAGACTTGCATTATTTCAGGAATCTTCCAGAGTAGAGAGTGGGCTGCATTCCAGCAGAAGCAGTGCTGTGAATTTGACTTATGTAACAGAAGCCTTTTCCATCAATATCTGGCTCAACAGCTTGAGTCAGGTTTCATATAGTGTAGTCACTAATGCAAGCTTGCTGTAGTCCAACCTGATCAATCCAGTATAAATCAGGCTGCAAATTCTATTCTGGTGTAGATTAAAAAACTCAACAAGTCAACTTTAGATTAGCAAATTGATCATTCTTGCATGGTCATGACCTACCTGATTTTTTTTTTCCTGTCGTTCCCTTAAAACGCTGCTTGGTATTTTGTGGTCACCGTCCACCAACTCTGGTGGGGAAAAAGGTGCAGTAGCTACTTAGCAATTTCGTGTGTCTCTAAACAAATGTTGTCTCCTTCGTAAACTCCATTACTTCTTGTGCTTTATGTACGGAAGTAGTAAAAATTGTGTCAACACTGTCTGTTTAAAGAGAAATGTTACGCTGTAACCTTTTGAATACTGGGAAATTTCATGTAAAGCAAGAACATCTTGACAGGGTATAACTGCACATTTATTCAAAGTAAAATGATCATTTATTAAGAAAACAATGTCTGCTGGTGGTAACCCCGTTCTGATTTTCTAAATTAGCCCTTCTCCAAAACAGGCTCATTATCTAGGAAATGACTGCTGCTGGTAGAGTATCTAAAGAAAATAGGCACAAGTCGCAGTAAGAATATTATTATTATAGCAGCTCCCAGTAGTGCTGCTACCATTAAGGTTCTGTCAGAATTTTCATGGGAAGGCTCCTCTTTTCCCATCTTTTTTATTTTTATTTTTACATCACTATAAAAATTGGGGCTATATGGGAAACTGGCATATAAGGTCTGAGGCTGGCAGTCTGTGTTTGCTTTGAGCAGCTCTTGAAAAATAACTTGATACCACAAAAGTAGGTGTTCTTTGATTCCTATGATCAAGTTAAGGCACGGATTTTGAACTACCTGGTTTTCCTTTTATGAAACAGAAGGTGCTTATAGTACACTAAATCTACCCTATTTATAATTTTCATCTCGGCTTGATCTCCGCCTGTCTCTCTCATCTTCCTCTCACAAGCTGGGATTCTCCTTAGTGTATATGTTGAAGGCAGTGGCACAGGCAGGTTGGTAAAATTGTGACCCTGCTGCCATCAGCCGGAGTCTACTGTTGACATCGCTGGACATCAGGATTTTACTCTGCTGAGGAGGTTAGCATTGATTAATATGATTTTGAGTAACTAAAGTTTTCAAGCTCACAAGCAGCTCATAAAGCAAACAAAATACACAGCAGAAGTCTCGTTGCTTATTTATGTGCCACACAGGGAGGTCAGCAGAACACGCGCTCGCAATCTTGTGTATGCAGAAGCGCTGTTTGTGAATGGAAAATGTTTACTGTTTGTTGGCTGATGTGAAATAATTTGGAGGCCTTGGTGCATTACCCACCGGTTGAACATGGGTTTTGTCGGGTGACAAAAGTCTCTGTAATTGGTATTCTACTTAATATTTTTGTAGAAGGAACCAAGGATTGAATGGATCTGAAAACTGATCTATCCTCACCGCTATACAAATGATCCCTCCGAGGAAGAGGAGCATTGACAGAGGAGGAATGGGGGTGGGAAGTGCACACTGCCAGCTCGCATTGTGCCTGCTCCGTCAGTGTGCCTGTTAGCTTGGTATCTTCATGAAATCTGAAGTTGTGATGGGTTGCTTTCTGAGCCTCTTGCTTTCTTTAGCTGAAAACCTCTCCTTCCAACTACTACCCAAGTCGGTGAATGCCTTTTGTAAAGTAAAACGGTCCTGTTCCAAATATTTCTGACTGAATTTTTCACAGGGGTGGAGCAGGGAGCTGCAGCACTGCCTGGCGCGGGGGGGAGCCGTGCTCGGGAGCAGTGTGCCGAACCACATGGATGCGCCTGGGCACGTGCTCGGGGAGAGGTTTGAGCTCATGGGAAGAAAAGTTCGCAACTCGTTGCCTTCACGCTCGGTGCTGCCTGCCCAAATAGCGAGTATAGGCATGGAGGGGAGAAGAGCCTGTGCTGCCCTCCCGCAGAGGCTGTGCAGAGCGCGTGTAGCCTTGTAGTCCGTCTCTGATGGCCAGCGTGGCCAGGCGGTGGGGAGAGGAGGAGCAGACTCCCCGAGAGAGGGATTTCTTCCTCACTGGAGTTCAGAGTCAGGAATGGGATGGTGATGGTGACCCCGTGCTTGGCTGTGTTACATGGGGACGTGCCGGACGAAGCCTTTCTGGCAGCGCGGCCAAGCTCACACGCTTTCTCATGCAGAACAGGAATTTCTTAGCTGTATTAATTCTAAGCAGAGGCTCACGTTGTACGGGGCTTCGGTTGTCCGGACGGCGTTCGGTTTGTTCTTGTTACGCAACGATATAAAGTGATGCAAGTACCAGCAACATGCAAGTTTGTATTTTGTCTAATTATGACCTCCTTAAGTTAATTTTTATGCATCAAAGCTATTTGACATTTGTCAAAACAAATTCAAGTCCCTAGGAGAGATTTTATGACAAAACCACCATTGATCTGACAGCTTGCTCTCTAGGGAAGAAATAGTGTGGCTGGCTTTAAAGACTTAATGCTTCCAAAGTTCTTCTTTACTACTAGTCCCAAGGCAGAGTGTCTGGGCCTGGGCGAAGCCGGCTGCCACAGTGGCAGCTGGGAGTTTGACAGTGTTATGAAGAATCGCAACTGTTGATCGGTGGATTGTTACGCTGTCGATGACAGCGTTGCAAATTAATTCTGAAATTAACTGAGGGGACATGAAGAGGTCCCACTGTTCCTCTGAAAGGAAGAGGGCAGTGTCGAAATTACCAGCGAAGCAGAGTAGAAATTGCTCTCCGCGTCCTGCCTGGCAGCTGGATGCGAGCGCGTAAAATGCGGATGCCTGGCATCGGCGTTCACCTAGAGGAAGCGGAGCCTTGGAGGAGATGACTAATACCAGTTGCAGGGTGGGGGCGGGGATGTTTGGGGTTCTCCATTGCTTTTGCGAATGATTTATTGCACCTACTGTATCTGAGAGATGAGAAATTAGTAGGCTGATATTTCACTTCTATTCTTAAAATAACCTGTTAGTTTGCAAAATGAAATAATTTCTCATATAGCAGCCGCCTCCTACCCTTTGCCAGACATTATTCAGCCTAGAGTACCTCCGAATACTCAATATTATTTCACCTACGTGGGCAGAATGCGGTCTACTTCAAACCCGAGGTTCATGCGCTGGTTTGTAGTAGCCATTAACATATGCTTTTCCCATGGTTTGTGTACTTATTCTAAGCATGTGCCTTTTACAATGCAGAACACAAGAGACTTGTTTTGTAAGATTAATGAAGGTCACCAAAATTCTCAAAAGTATTCTGATAATTAAGGCTTTGTTTATCAAAAACAAGTTATATTAAGAGCAAAAAGATTCATGGTAATTATTCATAATCTTAACAATTCAAGTGTAGCCACCTCATTTGTGCATTTAATTCTTCTTGTTAATGTTTTGCATAAATCTGCATAATTACTTGAGTTGCCTGTTGTAATTTTGACAGCTACTCAGTTCATGTGCACTAAAGTATATCAAAAGCTTGATGTGCTGAATATTTATAATTTTACGTATGTTCTTGGGATAATGTTTTTTCAACAATATTTTTAGTTTTTGTAAAATTGACATGGTATACTTGGAAAGATTGCCAAACATAGATCTCCATATTAGCACATGATGGAAGTGGAGCAACGCTTAAAGGTATAGTACCGGGGTTTTGAAGTATTTTACAGCAAATACGTAGGAATTGGGCACATGAAAGGTTTTGATAGTTTTTTTTAGAAGGTGCCTTATACTACTGTAATGTGAACACGTACTTTTTTTAAAAAAAAAAGTTTTGCAGCATGTTCTCTGCATGTGTAAGTACAAGTTCCTGCCTAGGTTTTATTCCTAGTCACATACAAAAGAATAATAGTGAAAAATAGAAGCACAACGTTAGTGGTGAGTAGCATTAGCATGGGAAGCTAGCCTTACGGTTACACACACTGCGTCGCTGCACGGCTCCCAGAGGGCTCGGAGAGCTCCGAGAACTATCTTCCTGCAATTTAGCAAAACAAAACAGCATCAACAGCAGCCAAATCTAACTTTTGGCTTCCCGAGTGCTCCTGCACATAAAAATTTTGTGGCTGATGGAATGAGAGTCGCAGTCTTTGGGAGATGTAAGACATACAAAAAGAATAATAGTGTAGATCAATCAAGTCGTGTCATCCTTCAACCACAGTTTTGGGGAGGAAAGGAATTTGCAGAGTGAAAAGGTCCTCTTCCGTGTTTCGCAAGGACAGCAAATACTGCGATTATTTATAAATATCTCTGTGCTTGTGAATTATAAAAGCAGTTGCTAACTAATTACAGCAGTAAGTTTTCAGTGCATCTGATGACTGTCTGGCACAGTGCGGTGTGAATCTTCAGTCGGCTGAAATCACACAAATTATTCAGGCTTTACAAATGTTGACAAAATGCTGGTTTGAAAATCTAATTCGGATCCTTTAAAAATACTGTCTCAAGACAGTTTAATTTTGAAAGGCTGTGTTGTGCATACTGAAGTTATCAAGTTTTGCACTTAGGAATAATGTTCAAGCGTATATGCTCTGGTGCTGGAGTGTGTACTTGCTATTCGGTCGCGTTTTGACCTTACTAAAATAGTACTGTGTGTTAGAAAAATGCGTGCTTACGTTTATCAGCTCTTTCATGCAAAATGTCATATTTTTATATGAAATCAGCTTTCTCTAAGACAGATAAAAGGAGGGGAATCCTCCTTTAGACATCACAGCATTGTTTGCTAGGAAAGAGCTTTGTTATGAATGAAATCCTGTTGTCCAACAGGAGAAGAAAATGAGTGTGTTGAAGTGGTATCAAAAAGCAGAAGCAAAATTGTCCTTCGGATGCCAGTGTTCCAGCTGTGCAGATTCCTCCACTGTTGCAGAGAGTTGATGCTATACGCTAATTTTGAACGCTTAAGACATTAGAAATACGGGTTATCCTTCAGTCATAGATTCACTTCAGGGGTGTAACACCATGGGAGGAGGGAGGAAGGCTTAAACTGTTTCTGCTATGCTCAAAATATATTGGGGGTTGATTTAAGAGAAAAGGAGGAAAAGTGCAGTTGTCATGCACTGCTATCTTTCACTTTAATGAGGACTCAAATGTAAGTGAAAAATTAAAAGGTTGTTATATTTAGAAATAGCTGGAGCCATACACTTGATGTATGTTGCACACAGTGGGGAATGAGAATAAAAAATGAGGGGGGAAAACCCATCTACTTTGCAGCTATATTCATTAATTAAAAGAAGTTTGTTAAACTAAATTTGGGAAGGAAAAAAAAAAAAAGAAAAAACCCACTAAAAAAAAAACAACTAAAAAAACCTTCTTTAATTGTGTTTACCCAAAAGCCTTTTCTTCCTAATTTAAATAGCATAAACATCTGGACTAAAGCAATATTAGAATCATGGCAGTAGTCAAGCAAATCTTGTGGAAAATAATGAAATTAGATCCCTGGTGTTGTGACAGAGTAAGGGCAGGATACATCAGTTCGATGTTAATAAAATTTCCATGAATGACTGAATACAATTAAGAAATTGTCAGTTGCGGCAATGAACTTTTGTAGCTCATAGATGTTTGCATCATTTGATTATGCTGGCAATTTAAAATTGTTTGTTAGTGTCTGTGTTGGGATATTAATTATGACCTTTATTACAGCCCACAATTAAACTAGTCATATAGCAACAAGCAGGCTGTGTTGTGGTACTAAAGGATCTGAACTGTTTAGAATAGGGTCTTGCTATGTTCAGACCATTCACTGATCACCCAAATTGGAAATTATTTGAAATGATCCAGTACTTTAAAAACCAATTCAACTGGGTTGAGTAATCCCTTTAATAAAGAAATTTTGGTTTAATAGTGTTTTAACAGTTTTAATTGCTAACAACATCTGTAAAACTGTTTTTAAAAAGGGAGAGAGGAAGCATTTTTAACTGTGACTCCAAGATAAGCTTTCTCCTGTTTCAGGAAGAGAAAACAATTATTCATTGGTTAATTAGCTGTAAACAACTTTTTAAAGACACATCCATTATATATGTAATTATTTGAAAAAAGCTTTAACGTTATTTGTGCTAATGCGTAATTATTACTGCTTGCTAAAAGGATTAACAGTATTTAGATGACCACTGTTGTTGGCGAATATCAGAGTGGAGAGATGAGATTAGCATCGGGAGGACCGTGTGGTGATGAATCAAGCGTGTGCCTGCACCCCTTTAGCAGTGACGCGGAGCACAGCCCGCGTTCAGAAACACAGCGTTGCGAACGGGAACCACACGCTTTTCCATCCTTACTATTCCTCCCATAGGTGAAGAAAATATATCACCGCCAAAGTATTTCTGTAGCCAGTGGAAAACATAGTTCCTCTGGAGTTTTTTTAAACTCCCATAGCACATTTGGGTTTTGGGGTTTTTTTTTTCTATTTCTTTGTTTTTTAAATGCGTAGCCCCTTTATTATTGCACGGCTGAGTGGCAACTTGAGAATGCCCTCAGTACATCCGTTTAGTAAATGTTACACCTAATTTACTAAGAGGACGTAAAGTCGGTGAAATCTAGTTAGGCTTTTGTAATGTGTTGAGTGGGGCACTGTTTATAGTCATTAGCATATGGATGAAGGGAATCATATTTTAAACACTTAAATATTTTTAATATAGGTCAAGGGAAACCGTAACATTTGTCCTAACACGCTGCAAATTCCAACTAAGACATCACAGAAGCATGCCTGAAATGTGTGTTGATTTGTGTCTGTGTTTACCAAAAAAAGTCTGACTGTATATACTAAAAATACACTGAAGGAGGCAATTCAGGGCCGCGTCGGTAAGAACTTAGGCATCCGAGTGACCTAATTCTGACACAACTGTAGTTGTGTTGTGCTTAAATTGTTATCCAGGAGTCACCTAACAAAATCATTTACGTTAAACAGAGACCTGATATTTAATGTGCCAAGCCCCCCGTTTTCGTGGAGTTACGATTTTCCGGAGCCGGTTGTGTAAGTGGCTAGCCACGGAAGCATGATAGATGGTGTAACAGGAGCGCTCCAGCTGCCCCCGCAAGGTCCGCGAGTGCGCTGTAGCCCTGACCTGGAAGGATCGACCTGAGCAGTGGGAGATTTTGTTCAGTCTCCATGAATTTGGCTGCCTTTCAGATGCTGCCAGGAATGATGCTAATTGCTGGCATTTGTAGCGGTCGGTTTTGTGATACAGGCACCTGTACCGTGTCAGGATTTCTGATCTTTTAAACAAGAAAGCGGCTCTCAATTTTCTCGTACGAAACTGGAGGAACAGCGCTTGACAGCTCTGAAGGAATACCATGGGTGATTTTAGCATTTCAGTTCATTGGATATTTTTAATTCTCTGGAGTATATTAAGGAGAAATTGTGCACTTTCATTTGTATGATTTCTTTAAAGCAATCATTATGTGGAAGCATTTGGGGGATGGAATTTTTGTAACTGTTTCAGTTGACAAAGAAATTATTACGTTTTAAGGGATTTGTGTATTTAAGCATAGAAGATTATTTAGAAGGTTTGGTTGCTGCAAATTGGAAGCCTTGTAGCTCAATTTACTAATTTATTTTGTGATCTGTGACTAAACTGAGTAAAAATGCAAATAGCACAAGTCCTTTACATTTTATCACCAGATCAGTTTACTGATGGGAGGATCAGAGTCACTAAACAGTTCAACACTCTCGTGATTTCTAAGTAGTCAGATACTAAAAGCATCTATAGCGAAGACTACAGGAAAGCTCACACGAGCAGAGGTTTTAATGGAATTCAGTATTTATTTGTTTCTGACTTGGAATGCAGAAGCAAGACTTTATTGTCCATTTTAAGGACGACATTTTTTTCGCCCATCACATGTGGCAATGAGCCGTCATGTCATGTTGCGGCGTGTTCTTGTCTTAGGAGGAAACAACTGGTAAAGCCAGAAAGAAACACCGAAAGCTTAAATGGGTGTTGTCGTCTCTCTTTTCAGAGAGCATTTAAAAGAAAAAGAAAAAATAATCTTTTACTCCTGTCACTTTTATTTTTAACTGATGTTCCCCCGTGTTTTTAGGGAATTTTGTTTGTTTAAAAGTATTACAGCTGTTTATTTGATACTTACTTGCAAGTCAGTCTTAGCAGCAATGTCGGCACCATTTCGGAGCCAGTGTTGGGGCACAGTCTTTCTCCTGGTGAAACCAGATGAGGTTGTGCTCTTGCCTCCTAAGGAAACAGATTTGGGTCTATTAATACCTATTTTTGCAGATCCAGCAGAGGGAGCAGAAGTCCACCGATGGGGTTGCTTTGGACAAAACATTTGGGGTGGCAGATGGGTTGGCAAAAATTGCTTGTGGAGGTGGGGAACTGCATGAATCATTCCCCCCATATTCTGAGAAAACTGCTCAATTAAAACACTAAAGATTGCTCTGTAATTCAGTAATTTTTCACGTCCTGGAATTTCAGTTTTGCCTTTAAATTCTCCACGAGTTGGTACCATATTGTAAGAGTTGATTAAAACTATTTCCAGCGCTAACACGAGTGTAGTGATCCCAATTAGCCAGCAGATAATTGTTTTAGAAGGAAATAACACCCAGCCATGTCTCTGCACATCATCTCCCCTGCCATTTTGCTACATTCATGAATATATATCAGAAGGATTGGCTAAACTGGTTTTGAATGTGCTGTGTGTAAACATCAGGCTTTATTTTGTGTCCGTGCGAGCTGCAATTATGCTGGCTTGTGCAACTAGGATTTTGTAGTCATTTGGGCAATCTTCAACAGTATGCAATTTAAGAGGGTCAAATTTAGAGCTGGACTATGAGATACTTGCCCACTAGTGTTTCTCGAAAAAGGTCTGTCCAAAGTTCGGAGACAGCTGGCAAGAAATACCTCTGCAAATGCAGTGCCACGGTTTGAGTCGCTTTAGGTAGCGGAGTACGTGAACTTACGTACGCCTACATTCATGGAATTAAAAATAACGAATGGTAAATCTCTACGAATGGCTTTCTGGTTTGCTCACCAAGGCTGCTTTATGCGAGTACTTTTTAGGGTATGTATTTTTTCAGGGAAGCAGTGATGACTCTGAATCTCATGAACTAAAACTCATAGGAAACCCATGGGAATCTCATGGGCTAAAAGTGTCATGAACATTAAAGAAAACTATACTTAGGGCTCTCATTTGCTTTCTGTGGGCCAAACCTGAAGACTGTGTAGAGATCACATTTGGAAATCTTTGGAACTGTGAAGGCTAAAAAACTCACTTCTGTGAAAACCTAGGTGTTGGTTAGGTGTGTTTTGGCTTTTTTTTTTTTTTTTTGGTTGTTTGTTTGTTTATTTTTAAAGCAAAGATTTGGGAAAAACAGGGCATTAAAAGCTATCCAGATATTGTGAGACTGATAGTTGTAAGAGTTGCAACATGTCTGACTTCTACGCTGATGAGCAGCAGCCCTGTGAAAGGAGAGTTGTGTGCAGCCAGGGCTTCATCTAGCACAGAGGACAGAGCGATGTTGTATAAGTTTATAAACCAGAGTTTGTGAGAAAACATCAAAGGTAGAGTAACCAGTTCACTGGAAATCAGGGGGTTTTAACTATTATTTCTGCATTATAAACAGTTCTTCAGTATTTTGAGAAATTTAGTTGTAATAAGTATTTTTGGTTATAACCCATTTGATACCTTAAAAAAAAAAAAAAAGAAAATGAATGCTAGGTTTTATTATTTTCTTATCTTTCTTTCTTTTCCCCCCCTCTCTCTTCTTTCATGTTAGACAAGTGTGACAGTGAAGAAAAAGAAAAGGGCAATTGAGGGGCAAGAGGCTGTAGATCCAATATATCTTAGGTGATGAAGGCAGCTTTCTTTTTTTCAGATGAATTCATTCCAAGATAATATCTCCCCCTCCCAAGTGGGGGGGACGGGACATGACACACATGACCGCAAAACCCTCCAAAAAACCAAACCAAACCAAACAAACCCCAAACCATACTCCTCCGCAAATGAAAAAGTTCAAACTTTCCCAAAAGAAACTTTTTTTACTTAGAAGATAGTTGCCCTTGAGTGGCCACCTTTGTTGACAAGCAGATATGGGATTTAGCTTTGAAGCAGTAAACCTTATAGCTGGACATAAACCTGGCTTCGTACAAGAGGACATCTCCTAGAGATACTCCATTTTATTTCCCTCCTCACAACAGGTAGGATTTTCTGAAGACACCTAACTTTCCTGACACTGTGGACTAAAATCTTATGTGGGCCAGATCTGCATCTGCCTCCCCTTCTATCTTACCTTTTCCAATTATCCTAACGAGAAAATCCTGTGCATCATTAGCTCCTGCACACCACCTCCCTGCAGTGCCTCTTGCCTCCTAAACCCTCCCTTGCCTGCTGGGAGGGAGGCAGGCAGGCGTGGAGGTGCAAGATCCACCCACAAATCTGGAAGAAACTGTCTCTGTGTTTTCAGTCGATACCAAAAGCTGAACGTTTACTGTGTGCAAAGCTTGCAAGATGCCTGGACTGCTAGTAAATTGAATTCATTTCAGGTGCTGATGAGCTGAAGTTTGGTCTCCCTTGGGGCTATATAATCTTTGTAGAAAGGAAGGAGAAAGATGCAAATGCTTGTAGGGAGGTTAAGGAGACTGGAGGCTTTCTATGAGCCTTAACACCTTTGGAGCGGGGTTTCTTTTTCTACCTGGCTAAAGGGGGAGCTTGTGGCAGTGGCCATAGATACTGTTGGAAAGGTGGACGGATGACTCGCAACGTGAGGTTTCATAACATGATCTTCTGTTACTCGGTGTTGATGGCTTTTTGCTGATTAAAGGAACAAAGGCGATCCTGTCATAACAACAACAACAAGCTAAAATAGAACAAAAACCTCCAAGTCTACACATTAATGGAAAGAATCAGAGAATGGAAAATTAAACAAAAGCTCGGATATTCAGAATGCAGTCTTACAACATTTCTGGCATAAGATGCTGTGGCTTTTTTAACTCTATTCTCTGAGCCAAAGATGGAGTTGTCAGCCTTAACTTTGAATTTTCTTGCTTTTAGCAGTTTGCGTTAAACATTAATGTTATTGAAAATAGCTTTTTATCCGTGTGTATTAAGGGTTTGTTTGCCAAAGTCTCTGCTCCCAAATGCGTGAATTTCAGCAGCTAGCAAACATCAAAGCAAGGAGATTTTTCAGCTCAAAAAGTTATCTTTAAAATGGAAGATTAGTCTTTCACTGTATACTTTTTGTGAATAATTGTTAGCATCTATAATAAACACTTAGTCTCTCTGTCTTGTTCTGTCTATTGTATTGAAAGAGATATGCCTTGATTGTATCATTTTAATTAACTCTTGCTGTGTTTTACTGTAGTTCAAAGCATTAAGCATTGTTTATGTAAGCACCATGACATTCAGGTTGCCTGAAAGAAGTAAATAAAACTGTAGGTCAAACTGTATTAATGTGTCTTGCCAGCTATTATTACATCTGCTTTTGAATAGCATTTATTCTGTAATTGATGGTTGTCAGCCTGTAATTTCCATAGTTACGTTCTGAACACTTCAAGTTTTCCCTAATTTTTGTAGTGTTTACACCATATATAGCTAAAGATTAAAGTAAAATGGAAAAGGGAGTTGCCAATTTTTATTCGACCAGCTTCATATTCCTTTCTTCAGGGGAATTGCTCCAGTTATTTGCCAAGTTCATATATCTCTAATATGCTTTTAGATCCCATTTTCTGCCCTTTGCTTTTCTCTGTTTCATATTTACTTTACTCTTTGTGGCCATCCCATCTAATCTGTCTGTCTCTGTCTAATCAGCCTAATATATCCATGTATCATTTCTTTAATGATTTTATTATTGAAATGACACTTAGCATTTGATACCTAAGCATACATTACAAAAGCTTAATTCTCCCATTAGTGGATCAAACTTCCATCCTGCTCCCACATTCAGACTGCTTCATGAGTTAAACAAGCCTTGCTGAATGTTGTCCAAAAGCTGTAATGCAGATCCATTTTTTTAAATCTGTATTAGTGAGTGGAAGGCACTGTACAGATCTGGGTCGCTGATTATACTCCAGCATTGCCTGGAGGCTCTGGTCGGTGAAGATGCAAGATTTCCTTTCACTCTGCAACTTGAATTTTATTTTTCAGGCCTTGCTTCTGCAAAGGAAGCTTGGAAATTAAACTTTTCAGCCACTTCTGCCATCCATAATGAACTGCAGATGTTTTAGAAGCTTCTCTGGCTTTTCTCTATTCATTTTATGCCCAACTTTACCAAATTAACTTCTCTTTGTTTCAGCTTCCTGCAACAAAATAATTGACTTCTGAGAAGTGCTTAGCTAACAAGAACATCTTGCGAATTACATCTATTCTTACCCTCTCCTTGCTTGAGCTTTTCCAGGTATTTAACATCCCTGTAACAGTGTGCCTGCTCTTTGACTTTGAGCTCTTCTTCCCGCGTATCATCTCTGTTACAGTCTTCTGTCTAGACACCAGTCGTGGCAGCGTTTTCCAGAACTTGGCTGCCTCACTCCCATTCCTCCAGACTCCCTCGTTTCCCTAGGACCTAGCGAAGGTTTCCACCTTTATTTTCTAGATCTGCTATTAAAACTCCTGCAAGATAGCATCGATTTGCTCCATTTCTTTTCCTCTCCCTCGTATTCATCTTCATGTCACCATGTAGTCATGCATCTGACATGGTGTGACTGTTCTTAACTGTAGTGCTTGCGGTTTCTGTCGAGACAAGTCACGATGTGATGCTATCTCTCTGTACCAGGCCACCTCAATGTTTTCTCACGTGATTTCATATTTCTTCGTCATACCTTTCTGTGTATGTTTTAAAATTATTTGAATTTTAACTTTGTTTGGTATGAGCCCCCTGAGTCTGGGAAGTGCCTGACAAATCTGCCGTTACAAAATATTCCAGATAAAAAGGCTAATTCTCTGTTGTTGAATGGCTCGTATGTAGAAATTTTTAATTTTTTTTTTTTTTTTAAGCTCAAGCTTGTGGTTTGCTTACAAGAGGTTGTTAAAGAGAATTCCATTGTGTTTCTCTAGTGAAGCATAGCTATCCAGTTAAATACGTTGTATGGGCACTGAATAGTATACCACTTAAGGGATGTTGAATTTTATTTTGGACGTGGTTTTGTATTCCTTTGTCGTGGCAGAGACTTTATGGTGATAGGGTGGTAGGGAACTAAAGCGTCTGGTTACACGCTATGGTTAACAGAGTGGCCTGCAGTTAAGTTCCTTGGTATT
>VZTL01015248.1:0-15016 GCA_013400535.1 Scopus umbretta
ACTGGCTGCTCATGGCTTGAACAAAGGTACTTGTTGCTGTAAAAAAAACTGTCTGGAAGGCCAGGCCCAAAGAATTGTGGTGAATGGAGTTCAATCCAGTTGGTGGCCAGTCACAAATGGTGTTCCCCAGGGCTCTGTTTAGGGGCCAGTTCTGTTTAATGTCTTTGTCAATGATCTGGATGAGGGGATCGAGTGCATGCTCAGTTAAGTTTGCAGACGATACCAAATTGGGCAGGAGTGTTGATCTGCTTAAGAGTAGGAAGGTGCTGCAAGAGGGATCTGGACAGGCTGGATTGATTGGCTGAGGCCAATTGTATGAGGTTCACCAAGGCCAAGTGCTGGGTCCTGCACTTGGGTCACAACCCCATGCAATGCTCCAGGCTTGGGGAAGAGTGGCTGGACAGCTGCCCAGCAGTATTGGTTGATAGTTGACTGAATGTGAGCCAGCAGTATGCTCAGGTGGCCAAGAAGGCCAATAGCATCCTGGCTTGTAAATAAGAAATAGCATGGTCAGCAGGACTAGGGAAGTGGTGGTGTCCCTGTACCTCCCCCAGATGAGGCCACACCTTGACTACTGTGTTCAGTTTTGGGCCCCTCAGAACAAGACAGACATTGAGGTGCTGGAGTGTGTCCGAAGGAGGGCAACAAAACTGGTGAAGGATCTTGAGCACGTCTTCCAAGGAGCAGCTGAGGGAACTGGGATTGTTTTAACCTGGAGAACGGGTTTAACCTGGAGAACGGGAGACCTCATTGCTCTCCACAGCTACCTGAAAGGAGATTGCAGCAAGGTGGGGGTTGGTCTCTTTTCCCAGTAACAAGCAACAGAATGAGAGGAAACAGAATGAGAGGCCTCAAGTTGCACCAGGGGGGTTTAGATTGGATGTTAGGAAAAATTTCTTCACTGAAAGGGTTGTCAAGCACTGGAACAGGCTGCCCAGGGGAGGGGTGGTCTCCATCCCTGGGAGTATTTAAAAGACCTGTTGGCATGGTGCTTAGGGATGTGGTTTAGTGGTGGACTTGGCAGTGCTAGGTTAACAGAGTTGACGGTTTTTAAAGGTCTTTTCCAACCTAAACGATTCTGTGATTCTATGATTACTTGGTAATATTTGTGTGTGGTAGTGACTGTTAGATTTCATTTAGTACAGGCTATAAAAAGCTGAGACTTCTTCCCACCCCCACCTGTGTTTTTTGGTTTTGTTAGTTGTTTTGTTTTTGTTTTTTTAGGGATGGATGTTATCTCTTCTACCTACACCTGCTGTTATTAATTTACTCATGAAAACAAACAAACAAATACGGGCTCGTTATTTGAAAAAAATGAAGGAGAAGTAGGTTGGAGGCAACTTGATCTCGGAAGCCTGGGACTTCTGCAGGTTCCATACCCCTGCTGCAGCACCAAGTAGACCTAATGTTTTAAACATCTTCAATTGTAGGTGTACTTTCTAACAAGTAAAACAGTCTTGTTTTGAGGATACAGGTGAAACAAGACTGTTGACTTCTAATACTGATTTAAAAACAGGCTTTATTTGTTTATAGATATTATTGGGGGGGAGGGGGAAGTGCTTTGGACTAAAATTGTGCTGTGCTTTAAGAAATACTTATATGGACCGGATCAGACATTGCGCTGTTGAGGAACAGCTTGGTTATATAGTGTCCATCACATCTATGTATTGTGCAGTGTGGGCGAAGGGCAGAAAAATAGTAGTTCTCACATATTCCTGGACAAGTGGGGAGGAGTGGGAAGGGAGCATATTTATTTAAAAAGGTAACCTAGCACTATTGACAGAGTGTAACTTTTTACCAGCTCAGGTTTAGGGTACTTGCAAGGACTTGGCATTGTCAGTCACCTCGTGAGTGGTCCCCTGCTTACATGGTCCAGTGTGATTTTTGGTTATGAACTTGAGGGAAAGGGGCCAAAAACCAAAATGAGTGTAATCGCTCATCTATAAATATATACATAAAATAACATTGCAAAAAATATTTCAATTCTTGGTTGTCGAATATGGATTCTAACTTTTCAGTAATATGTAATCTTTACAATTTGTAATAACATTTTTAAAAGTTCAGTGCCTGATCTTTGTAATAGGTGGTGATAACACAATGTAGATAAATGTCACAAGTTACGTGTTACGTGCTGGTTGCTATGTAAAAGATTATGGGCACTTTAAATGCAGAGCTTGAAATTGCTTACTCTTCTTGTTAGCAATGATGGTTACATTCTTTCTGAAGTATGTATCAGTCTGTCTTTTTGGCGAGGCCCTTTGAAATGTGAATCCTGAATATTTGAGACAGCTTTAAAAATGAGAACCAGTACACTTTTAAAAATGTAGAACAATTTTAATTTAATTGTGTTTAACTGACATGTTTCACGGTTCTATTCCAAAACAGAGTGCTCCAGTGAGGCTGGAGTTATCCAGCTCCAGGAGACAGGGATCAGAGTATATGAGAAATCTGCACTGCTGTTGTCTGTATTTACCTACTCTTTATTTAATGCTTTTGGTCTCTAAAGTTCCTTTTTACACACATTAAATGTACTGAAACTTACAAGGAAAATCAAATTGCAAGCAGCTACTAATGTTTTCTGTGACTTCCTATGGCTGAAGAGTGGAGGTTGTTTTCTGTCCTTGAAAGAATAATTTCAAGCTCTGATTTTGAAGTAAAATACGTTGTACTGAGACATGATTTGGGGCTAACATTTCTGTACATTGAAAAAACCTGAATACCGATGCAATGGTGCTGATCAAATCTGAGATGCAGATCCTATCCCATAGTTTTCTTAATTTTTTGGAACAGGGATGGTGAAATCAATGGAATTAATTCTGTAAGAGCACATGACTTGGTTTGCTCTGGATCTGATGTGGAAGCATTGGACTAAACAATCTGTATGTTTTTGACTTTGTAAAACAAATAAAATGGAATTTACTCTGAATCTTTAATGTGTTTGTTTTTTTCCTTAAAACGTTTGCCTGCCCATTCAAATGCCTGCTTGTCATTTATAATAATGCAGTAAAAATTGCTGTACTTTTACATGCCAAACCCAAAGCTTTTATTAATCTGTTTTCCTGGCTGTTATCTATTTTAAAATCATTGGGACACAAAATAAACTGTTACTTAGAACTATTCATTAAGCTATTAATAAGAACTAGTTCTTTCCAAATAACGCTGTCCTTACTATCGAAGGTGTTTGGAAAGGTATGTCTGAGGGGAACAGCACGCACACCCAGGTGGCCCTGAAGCAGAGGTGCCTTGGCAAGGCAGGACCTGGCAGTGGGGTTGCTGGAGCCTGCGGTCGTTTTGCCCCGCTGCCCGCTGTGGTGCTAGCGGGCTACGGTTTGGGTTCCCACTCTCGTGCTTCCTCTGAGGTCTTTTTTTATTTTCCAAACTGCAGCAAGGAATCACTTTTTAACCTCAACTGCCTTGACTTTGCTTTCGAATGTCTGCTCACCTCAGCAATTGAGATGATGCGTGTATTCAGTAGCTTCCACTGTGCTTTGAAATATCCTGGGCGCGTGACGGAAGACGGGATGGGTTTCCTTGTGGTACTTACAGCTGTCTCTGCAGCTCTGCTCCAAAGGTGCGTTTCTCACCCCAGCCGTTCCGTTGCATCAGCGAGTTTTCACTCCCTTGTTTGAACGGGAAGAAGAGGGTAAGAAATGAGTAACGTGTCTGCCCCTCTCGCCCCGGGGAGCCATCCCGGCCGGCACGCGCTGCCCTGCTGCCCCGCACACCGGCGGCACGGACCCCTTCCCAAAAGCAGGCCTGCTCCCCGGTGAAGGCAAGGGCCGCCTGTCCCTCCACCCTGCGCTGCAGCCAGGAGAGGGGGGCAAGGCCTCGGGCAGCCGCCCCTTCGGCCGCCCGCCTCGCCCGGCAGGGGCGGAGGGCTGAAGGGAGAAGCAAGGCCGTGTCCAGCGCCCCCCGCTACCACCGAGGGCTGCTGCCGTGACCCACGCCCGGCGTCGTTCTGGTTTCCCTCGGTAGTTGTAACTTTACAAATCTATCCTGCGGCTTTCTGAACATGGGGATATATATACACGTAACTCCCACAGCTCCTTAAAAACAGCCTCTTTAAACGAGGAGCCACGTTTGGCCAGAAGCCCCTGCATTTCAGCTGCTCGCTGAAACCCGNCGGAGCCCCGCTCCCGCTCCGGACTCGGCGTTGCGGAGAGGCCGGTGCTGGCGAGCCCCATCCCGGGCTGCGCCCGCCGCAGTATCGGCCACCTCGCCGGCGGTGCGCGGCGCCGGGGCGGGTCCGCCGCTGGAGCTGCCTTGGCCGCCTTGGAGATGGCAGGGAGAACACTGCCGGCCGAGGCGTGACCGTGGGCTGAGGCGAAAAGTAATCGGCCAAAGCTTTGTAAGCCTCTAGGCGCAGGGTCGGAAGTTTGCGTGGCTTGCCGAACGGCCCCCGTGCGGGACGGAGCGGCCGCGGTCGGCGCAGAACGGCCCGAGTTCGGGTCTCCGGAGGCACCTGCAGCGGCTGTAAAACTCCGAGGACGTCTCTGCGGGCTGCGGCTTGTGACCGCGCTGTGCGGCACCGGAGCATGAGGCCTCGAGTGGCGGTCCGGTTCTTCTAGGTAACTAAGGCGGAGGCGTTCGAACCCAGTTTTTAAATAAAATTTTTACGCGTGTCACAGGCACGTTGTCGCAATTTTGGACGCGGAACAGCGGGTCAGCTGCACGTGCGCGTAGGTGTGTTTCTGATGCAGGTGCTTAAGTAAGCGTACAGCTCTCGTCTTTGGGCAAGTTGAATGAGACGAATTCGGAGCCGACTTCTGTAATAACTGTTAGTCACTTTTTATTCGTGAAACACGTCTTCCTTTATCTATTTTCGCAGTGAAAACATTGCAAAATGAAGAGTGCTAATTGAAAGGGCTGGGGTTAGCGTCACTACTTTGTATCGAATGTTTGAACCGAAGAGTGCAGAGGCAGGAGAGTGCTGTGCGGGTTTACAGTCTTGCAAGAAAGACTGGTTTGTTTTCTGAACGTGGTCAAAACACCGTGTTCCATTTCCATGCTTGCACCACCCAGTAAAGCTCCCGTTTCTCTGCAGACTGAGCATCCTAGGCAAGCTGATTTTTTATTTTTTTTTAATCCTGAAAAAAATNCCCTCAGCGCGGCCACCGGGCTCCGGGGGCTGCCTGCTGGCCGAAAGCGGGGCGGGCAGCCCACGCCCGCGGGGGAAACGCGGGCTCAGCCGGGGCGGCTCGGGGGGGACCTCAGCGGGCGGCNTAGGTAACTAAGGCGGAGGCGTTCGAACCCAGTTTTTAAATAAAATTTTTACGCGTGTCACAGGCACGTTGTCGCAATTTTGGACGCGGAACAGCGGGTCAGCTGCACGTGCGCGTAGGTGTGTTTCTGATGCAGGTGCTTAAGTAAGCGTACAGCTCTCGTCTTTGGGCAAGTTGAATGAGACGAATTCGGAGCCGACTTCTGTAATAACTGTTAGTCACTTTTTATTCGTGAAACACGTCTTCCTTTATCTATTTTCGCAGTGAAAACATTGCAAAATGAAGAGTGCTAATTGAAAGGGCTGGGGTTAGCGTCACTACTTTGTATCGCATGTTTGAACCGAAGAGTGCAGAGGCAGGAGAGTGCTGTGCGGGTTTACAGTCTTGCAAGAAAGACTGGTTTGTTTTCTGAACGTGGTCAAAACACCGTGTTCCATTTCCATGCTTGCACCACCCAGTAAAGCTCCCGTTTCTCTGCAGACTGAGCATCCTAGGCAAGCTGATTTTTTATTTTTTTTTAATCCTGAAAAAAATGAATCAACTATTTTGGCTTGTGTGTGTAGCCTGTGAGTTTTCCATCCCAGGTGCATTTCATTCCACCTGTTCCTAAGGGGATTTTATAAAATTATTTTTCCCATCTTTTAAATTATGTGAAGACTTTTACTTTGTCTCTGTTTCAGGCCCATTTTTAAGCCTTTTTGCATGTGTGGATAAACACATGAAGTAGTATGCCTGAGTTGCTCTTCCATACTTTTTCACTAGTTTCAAAATCTTCTTTTATTAAAAGTATTTTTTCTCAGAGGAATGTCTTTTAGTTTCCTCTCAAAAATTGCAGAGGGAAGCAGTTTAGCTGCTTGGGAAAATTTGTGCCGGCATGTGATAGGTATTTGTGGTAGAATTGAAAGGTTCTAGATGTTATTATCCTTTCTGATAAAAGGAAGTTTTAATTTTTTGTTTGTCTATGAATAGCAAGTATATTTATTAAAAATACCCAGTTTCTGTGCTGTTTTATGTAATGTAGGTTTGGCTGTGCCCTGGAGTCTCTGCCAAGCAGAGGAGAATACTTCAAGAATGATTCCATAAGTTCTTCCAAACTGTATTTTTTGTATGGTGAAATTCTATTTTACGTGATCCTTTTTTTTCTCCCTCTCTCTACTTTAGCACCTAAGGCACCTGTGGCCAGCAACCTTGCCCCTGAAGGCACCAGGCCAGCATGGATGAGGAAAGATCAGCCTCACACTCAAAAGCAATTTGTCTTTGAAAAGCCATCAGAGGTAAAGTTTACACAGTAACTAGCAGAACCTCATCTTTTATTTAACTTCAAATTATAAAAATTGTCAGACTTTGAGATTATAGCCTCATGTTTAAAAACAAACTAAAAACTCAGCTGAGCTGGACTTTGGGCTGTTACCAAGCAGAGTTTGCAACTGCCTTGCATGTATGGCAAACAGAAAGTTACGGTCCCTCTCTTTAGCCTCAGACTTTCATTACGTGCCTGTTTGTAATGACTTTTTTTGGACACCCAAAATAAATATTACCTAAATATTCAGAATGATGCAATGTCCTAAAAATGTTCCCTCAGTTGGGATGTCTGTCATCTTTGTTACAGAGAAAGAGGATGGGGTTTGTTTTATAGACTTTGCTTTATATCCTGTCAGCAGATAAAGGATATTGTGCTCTGTGCAGTGGGAGGGGAGTTCCTTGCTTGGGAAAAAAAAAAATCTTGAACACTTCTTTGTAAGCCAGAAGTGTTTGAAAGGCTTAGAATGATTGGAGATGGTCTGGGAAGATTGTTTTTTCTCTGTGGCAGAGCCCCGATATCTGTATAGTACTACTTTTTGATCCTCTTGCTTGCTCAACTCAGTACCTCCTTGCATCTCAGCACACCACTTTGCTCAGAGAAGAGAAGCATAAATCCCTGAGACAACCAGAATGATAATCCAGGCTGGACCCGTCTGGATTAAACCACAGTGTTTGTTTTTTGTTTTGTTTTGTTTTTTTCTTGTTTTAACAAAAAACAGCTATTTCAAGCTGTGCAGAGTATTTTGAAGTGTCAGCTCCTGCCATGTCTGGTCTGTCTTATGTTTTGCTCATTGTCTGGGGTCTGGGATTTGTCCATCCCTCCTATAGTTGCTCTAGATTTTTACTTCCAAATGTAAGGATAAGATTTTTTGTTGTTGTTGTTGCAGTTGGTAAATAGCAAGTATTGTAATACTCCAAATAATTTGGAAATGAATGTCCTTTAGGGGGCAGTTGATTGTTAAAAACCGCCTGCAGTAGTAGCTGCATTTGAGAGTTTCTGGAGCATGGACAGAGTGAGTGGGTTGTTACTGCTTACCAGTTGTCTAGAGGTATGTTTTTCTCACTGACGTATCAGTATGCAGCTATATAGAGTCACTAGAGGTGGCAATTAGTTCTGTTTGACTAGAGCATGCCAGGTGCTTAAATGTTTAATGTTCACCATGTATTGTCTTGTTACCTTCCAGGTGGAGCGCAAAGTTCCTGAGGCAGGTGTGATAGAGTGAGTATACTGCTGACTTAACTGTCCTTCGTGCAGTTTTTCTGTCTTGTTGGTCGGTGAGAATCTGCTGAAAAAGAATTCCTTCTCCGCTTAAAACTGCCATGCCTTCGGAAGAAATTTCAGTGCAAAATGTGGACTTTCAGCCCTTTTATCCTGAACTGAATTTATAATCAGGAGAGTCCAAGTCTATAATAACTAGTTTTTATAGCTTTGGTGTAACTGTATAAGCCAGGAAGAACAAACAATTGAACATTCTGGATCAACAGAACTGCAAATTTGTCTCCTTTGGTTAGCAATGTACATTTTCCTAGAACAGTCCCTGTGTAAACTGTGCTGGAAATTACTTACTGTTATTCAGGAATATCCCTGGTATGGCAACTCAAGCAGTGCTTTCTTTGAAGGTTTGGTAAAGTAGCTGCTAGTAAGTGTCGTAGTGCAGCTAGATATTCATACACTGTAGATCGCTTAGCCTTTGTGTTGAAACAGGGGTCTTTTCAGAATAACCTTGGTGTGAAATGTGACAAGGCGTGGAAGTGTACGGTGAAGTTACGGATTTTGAAAATTGTATTTGCTTCAGTTTGGTCATCTTGGTAGAATTTTCTTACTAAGTGATTCCTAAGAAGCAAGTTACGGATTCAGATTCGTGCAGAGCATAATTCAGGTGAGATGCTCAGCTGCCCTCCCACTGCTAGCACGGTAATGAACAGTTCATTAAGTAGAACTACTTTGTGAGAGGTGTTTCTGTCATGTCATGAAAAATAGAGCTGGAAATAGTTACAGAATTTCCCAGAAGCACTTACAGATTGTAACAGATTTGCTTATGTTTTAACTTTCCATTTCAGGATGAATGATACAGCCATATGTTCTTTGCATATTGTTTATGATTAGTAGTAATAATATAGTATCTAGGTATTAAGTAAATTCAGTGTGTTAAAAGCGTTCTAAAGGTTCAGTGACCTTTCATTTGTTACACTTATTTACAAATCAAATTAAAAAAATAGAGAGGAAACAAAACTGAGATGCTATTCTCATCACAACAATGTGCTGTAGGTAATATGGTAAGGTTTATGCTCTGCATGTGCAATACGGAAGAGCGCAGAAGTTTCTGCTTATTTAGCTTTCTTAAATACAGCACAGTGCAAAACACAGTATGTGACCATCTTGTGAGTTGGTGAACTGTTTTGAGGGAGAAGCAATGCTGGAGAGCGATAACTTCCAGAGTGTTCTAGGCAAAAAGATCAGTATAGTTTGGAGCTAGCGTAGGAGAAAATGAGATAGTAGGTGAAGCAAGCAGTGCGTACAAGAGGAGATAGTACTTTGTGACAATGCGACTCATAACAGGGAAGAACCGTTTCCCTCTGTACCAGCTACAGTAGTTAAAATCCTGCTCATGTGCCTGTAACTCAGTTTCGCTGTGTCACACAGTTGGATGAACGCTTCGCTGTTAGCAGAACGGTGGCATCGGTCATTTGACTGAAAACTGGATTTTGCATCTTCAGTTACACTTGTGTTCTTTGTATACCTATAAATGCGAACCTAATGGTCAGGGTGCAGTCTTGTATGGTTGTCTCCTTTAGATTCCCCGTGACATCCCTCAGTTACGTGTCTCTAGAGCCTTAAGACTGTGTATTGAGCCTTTGGTGAAATGAGGGTGAGAGGCAGGAAGTACACACAAACTCATTTGCTTCTGCAGCACCCCTTGCTGCCTTACTCTGGCCTCTGACTGTCTCCAGAACATTGTTGCTTCCCTTAGTAGTGCAAAGCTTGCTTTCTTTTCCTTTTTAAAGAATACTCTCCCTAGTCCAGGTTTACAGCAATTCTAGTCCATGCTGCTCGGTGTAAGATAATTTCTTGTTGTTTGTCTGTCTGATGGCTCTTCCCTTTCTTACATCTTCAGCAAGCCTGGTGTGTACGAGCTCAGCAAAGTACCAACTGGCATTTCTAGGTAAGTAAATTGCATGTTTTTGGAAACTTGTAATTTGCTGTTGTGGAACAACACGGTGATACTCAGCTTTCTGAAGTCTAGTCTCTGCAGAGTGTTTTGACTCTAGCAGGTGCATATTGCCCTTCCTGTGTATCTTCTGTTTAGAGTACTTCTGGAAATACTTCGAGTATCAGGTAGCAGAGACTTAGGCAGTTCTGAGCAGCACTGAAGAGATGAAAAATTAACCTTTCAACATCTCGTGCTTACTGTATCTAGTGTTCTTGTCTGGAATAAGGAGAAGGGGCTGTGTCCGTCTGTTTCACAACCCAGAGTAAGTTGCTGCTTGAAATTTGGATCGGTGTTCCTGTGTTAGCAAGTGCGTGATGTCTCTCTTGTATAGTTAAAAACTACCAAAAACTTTTAGCTGTAAATTGGACTTGTTTTAAATTAAGCTAATGAAAGCGTTTACCTTTAGGCAGATTTGGTTACTTTAGGGCTGTCCCTTTTGCTTACATCCTATGCCTTAATTATTTCAGCTTCAGGACACTTCAAAACAAAACCTACTGGTTCTGTGATTCCTACTAGCTAAAATGCATTTTACCTTGCTGACTTAGCTGCAATATCAGTAATAATCCCTTTTCTTCTGAATTTGATAGGTTGTATTAATAGTGGACAAAATGCCAAGGACACAGTAACGTTTTGTGCATTTATTTCAAAGCTTTCGTCTTGGTTTGTTCTAAAACTGCAAATAAAGTTTTATACCAATTTGAAAAGTAAAAGCTTTGACCAGCTGGAAAGAGAAAAGATACACAGCCAGCTGGATTATTCTGTCATTTTCTGGAGTTTGTTTTCATAATATATTGCTGGAATATATACATTTCTGGAAGTTAATAATTGGATTTTGCATCTCTCTTAGTACCTTTTCTATATATATTCTTATTGTGATGTTTTTGGAGCATTGAATACTCATGAGAGTAACCACTTGTGAACAGCATTCCTACTCTGCAGCCCACCACAGTGGCTGGAATTTTTGAATGCTACCGTTAGTACAGTCAAAATATAAAATGTACATATGAAGATGTAAAAATAGGAGAGGTTAAATACTCTAGGGTTCTTGTGCTTGGAAAAGAGAGGAGAGGATGGCAGTAGTGATAAAGGGCTATCAAATTCTACATGGTATGGAGATGGTGAATAAAGGGCAATTATTTACTTATGTTGATTGTAGTAACATAATCAGGGCTATCTAATTTATCAAATGGGAAGTTAATAACAAGCAGAAAGATGCCATTCTTCACACAGTATATGGCTGATCGTGGGACTCAGAATATTGTTGGTCTCATATGTTTTTATAGGTTTTAAAAAGCAATTAGATGTGTCTGGTGAAGGGAAGACTGATCAGGAGCTCCTGCTGCCTTCTGTTCTTTCCTTCACACCTGCTTTTGATTGTGGTCAGAAATAGGATACTTTGACTTTTGGTCTGCTGCATTACAGCCATTCTTACCTCCTTTGGGAATCCTGGAAATTAGAATATTGTATCAAAGCATAGACAGAAGTGTATATTCCTTCCATTTTTTCTTTATCGTTTTCTTCCTTAGGATTCATTTGATACCTGGCTTTATTGACTCAGAGCAAGCAGACTGGATGTTTGAACAACTCCTCCAAGACATACCCTGGGGTCAGAGAACTCACATCAGGCAGGGTAAAGTGTGTGTAGACCAACTTTTCAGGTCATTCCGAGGTCATTTCCATACCAAAATCCACGCGTTGTTTATCATCGGTTTTAATTCGACATATTACCACCACTCTTTCACATATTTCCTTCCAGGTTTTCCATGCATATCTGAAGAGTACTGCTGCTTATTTTTCAATCTCTATCACTGTGTTCCTATTGCCATTTAAATGAGATCTTTCCAAATAAAAATTCCCTGTCTTAAAAGTCCTTGAATTTTACTGCATCCTCTGTCATTTCCAGTTCTTTTTTCCACTCTTTTTTCAGATTAAGGCTGTGCTTCATCCCTTCATACTGTCTCCCAGTGATGCTGCAAAAACTGTGTTCTTTGAGGTTTCTGTCAGCAGGAATATTTTTTGCTTCTTTCACTTAAAATCCCAGCAGAACATGGTTCTTTTCCCTTGTCTTTGCTTATTAGTTCCAGTATGCACTAAGTGAGGAGCTGCTATTCTGGATTTGTTCACTAAGGGGCACCTGTTCTAGCTAAATTTCTCTTCAGTCAGGAACGGATATAAGATAATATATCAGAGTGGTTACTGGACAAGGCTGGAAGATGTCTTCAACATGTGTTTATTGGCTTGCAATAAAGGTACAGTATAATGTAGAATGTTGGTTGTCAAGCATGAGAAATAGCTACCAAGAGAGTCTCTTCAGAAGTTGAAAGTACTTTTAACTTCATGTTTGTATTACACCACAGAGCGTACACATATTTGACAAAATATTATTTGTCCAGCCTTGCTACATTCTGCATTCTGCTACATTCTGATAATGTCCGATTGATGCTGCAGTCCTTTCCACTCCATCCTTTCCAGTGGATACATCTTGCAACTTATGCCAGTGTATTGGGCACTGGAACCCGGGGAATATAGAACAAGCCAGAATTATAAATAAAATTTCAGTTTCATTTTGCTGTCTTTAACTTGTCCAGTCCCTGCCCAGTCCCTGCCCTGTCTGGCATAGCGATGAGGAAATTGTTGTGGTTCCAAGATTTTGGCAAGGTAATTCCTCTTGCAGAGACAGGCCTGCTTTTGAGTAGTCTCGTTCCTTCACTTGAGTTCATTATGTAAGGTTGAGGATTTTAAGGGGCTGCTTTTTCACTTCGGGAGATTTAACAGTCCCCTTTGATCACGTTTCTTGGCAGAATTGCATCATCTTTCCGTTTTCAAGCCCTTTGACAAGGCAACTGAGAAAATCTTCCTGTTTTTCTTCTTTTAGAAGTATCTTTTGAGGAACCAAGGCTTACTTCCTGGTATGGGGAACTTCCTTACACGTACTCCAGGATAACAATGCAGCCAAACCCAAATGTATGTATATGTTTACAGTTTTCTTTTATATCATCTACAAAGAAATCCTTTGCAGAGGTTGAGACACAAAAATTCCCTCTGTCCTCTATTTTTATCTAGAATATCTGTCAGCATTTCATTTGTGATCAGCAACAGATTCTAGTGGAATGTGGACAACTTCATAAAACAAGCATTATGAGTGGATTGACTGAGAGGAGCGTGATTTAATTGCTAAATATCGGCAAAAGGAAACTCCAGAGTTTAACATTCTGCTTTTGGGTCACTGTAGCTTTGGACAAAACTCTAAAACTGTTCTGTGTGACTTACTCTATGCATCTTTTATTGAAGCTTGTAGTGTACACAGTCATACTGAGTTTTTTGTTGTAAAGATATAGTAATATCAATTATCAATATCAATTACAATATCAATATCAAATAGTTACTTTCAGAAACACTTAGATTCAATGAGAATTAAATGAGAATTTGGGCATATTGTTGATTCTTGTGTGAGTGCTATGAAATTCACACACGCAACCTGCCTGCTCAGTAACTCCAGATTGTATGATGGAGTTTCCCATGCTATTTCGGAAGGGTTAAAAACCTTCTGCGTGACTCGTTGATGTTTTGTTCATGTTCTCTCTCTCTCTGGCTTCCAGCCTGTTGTCCCATTGGCCTATCTCTTGCTATTGCTTTGTTTTAAATTTCCATGGTGGCAGGCTGCAAAGTTCTGAACCATAAATTAAGTGTGACTGTTGAAGGCTGGATAACATGAGAGAGAAGTGTCCCAAGTCCCCGAACTGCTGCCAAAGGCGGGTACCGCCTAGCATAGCTCAGTTTGGGAAGAGTGGAAAGGCATTATTTAACAAGATGAGTTGTGAAGATTTTGTAGTCTCAGAAATACCATAGTTCAAAAATTCCATAACCTATGGAATTTGTGGTGGGAAAATCGGCTTTTTTTTTTTTTTTTTTTACTCATTCATGGAATGTTATTTTTAAATGGACTTTTGTAGAAGCTGAATGGCTTTAGGGATTGGAAGTGCCCATCCAAAATCATTCTGCTGTACACTAATGATTTAAATCCAGTTCAGAATTGTCTGTTGTGGAAGCCATTGCTGCTCAGAGGTTGGACAGAGCCTGTATATCCTGAATTGACGGTTTCAGTTCAGTTTGCATAAAGTTCGGAGTTAGCACTCATTGGGCTACTGGTTTGTTTTTCTCATCCCAGAAGTACAAGGCCTAAATCAGTCACACACGCTGATCCAGTCTTTTATCCCTGAATAGTTCTCCTTTTTACTGAGAGAAGGAAACTTTAGCAGAAAGTGAGATGCACTGGCAAACTTGCATAGCTGGGAGCCAGCCCTGCCACTGGCTGGAAACTGCCCATAGGCAGTTTCCGTGTGGGTGGGCTGCACATGGACACTCTGTGACATTTCACTCAGCTTTGTAGGTGGGAGTTCCTGAAGCCTAAAAGAAGCAGTGGATGGTGTAAAGAGCACAGTCCTTACCCACAGAATAGGATTTATATCACGAAAATATCCTGAGTAAAATGTAATTTAGTGCACAGCTTGGCCAAAACTAATTACCTGCCTTGAATGCTTGATCTGTAGGAGTAATTAGCTTTGTGCACCTTCATTTTTGTTTAGTAGGACTGCGTGTGATTGCAGCACTGCTAGGTATAATCCAGTGCTCGTGCCTAAATGAATTTTGTTATTGGAAAAATGTTTCTTTGAAAGCAGTGATGTAGTTGATGACACAGTAATGTTTCAACAGAATTGCTTCCACTGCTGCAGGTTTATAGTGGGGTTTCCACCGAATTGTAAAATTCACTATGTGGTAACATTTTTAGTAATAAATACTTTTGTGGTAGGAATTGAAGGAATCCAGTCCTGGTTGGTCACTGAAAAGTGCTTTTAGTAATTCTCGTTGGACTCTTCTGTCATTGTATTTTATGTCCTGTACATACTGCACATCCAGGCAGCCCAATTACAAGCTGTAGCTTTTTTTGGGTGGTGTTACTGATTTCCCTACATGTCCCGTAGCTGCAAACTATGTTTATGTATAATTAATTATTCACGTGATGCTTAGTCATTGAAGGGGTGACTTTGCTAGAAATACCTCTAATAGAGAAAGATGGTATGTTGAGGTTCCTGCAGTGCAGTCAGTAGGTTAAAAACCTCTTAAACATGGGTAAGCATGAAAAGAAGGTGGTGCAGACTTGATTATTAGAGGTGGATGTTAGGAACTAATTCCTGCTGTCTGTTCCTCCTTCTGCCAGTGATGCACCGGACAGTTTGGGATCCGTCCTTTATCCTCTCTTGATCTGTGTTTCTGCTTATA
>VZTL01015249.1:0-31028 GCA_013400535.1 Scopus umbretta
GTCATCTGGGCTCCCTCTACAGCCATTGAGATTCATCCCAGCCTGAAACTGGTGCTTGGGGCTAAGCCTGAGATACAGGAGGTGAATCACCCTCTGGAGACACGCGCTCTCTTCTTGGGCTGCAGAAAGCTCAGGCTGGAAGCCTAACTTTCAGGCTGCTAAGTGAGATGAGCTGAATCCCACGCTATGCATCTGCACGGGATCTGACTTCCGCTGAGGAGGTTAGCAGGGAGATCGTCACGCAATGACACTAAGGTACCTAAAGCTCTTGGAGACTGACCACACAACCACAGCAAAGTGCTTATGCTGGCTGTGCCTTATTTTTTCAAAGCATTAAAATAAGGAGGACTGGATTTGCTGATCAGCAGAAGCTGACCTAAGTCTGGCTGTCGCTGCAAGCCCCCAACCTGAAGCTGCATATCTGTATCCCTCGCTTCTGCTGGCCTCAGCATCCAGGCAGCTCAGCAGGCAGCTGCTTTGAGAGCTGGTTTGGCTGAGCACTACTCTTTGGGGGGTGTCACCAGGTAACTTTTCATTTTTAGAGATCTAGCTGACCATGCAGCCCCACAGTCACTAGTGCTGGCACGAGGGAGAAGATGGGCAGGCAGAGGTTGCCGGCATTGTGAGGTGGGAGAGTGGCTGCTGCTGGTAGCAGTGCAAAATTAAACAGATTGTGAAATCCAACCCTGAGCAAAAAGGATGCTGACAGCCATTCATTAAATTTTGCATCACACTGTTAGATTTTAATCACAACGTTTTGGATCAGAATCACAAATCCTGTTATCCGCCGTAAGAGCTTCTTTCAAGCTTAACATTTTTATGCCCCATATAGGATGCAACAATATTCATCTCTGCTAGCCAAGCTTAGAAATGCATTAAACTGCCCAACCAGAAAATCGGGAACAGGCATTTAGTGATGCAAAATGGTCATTCTGCAACCTAATGCCTAAGGGACAGATCAGTCATCACAGACTCCCACTTCTGCCTGAAAAGACCAATTAGGTGACTCTGCCTATTCAACTATCAATACAGGATTGCTCCCAACAGGATATTCCCCTGTGCTTTACCCACTCTAATTTTAAATTACTCAAGTGCCAAGACTTCTATCACTTCCCTAGGGTGACCATTACACAATTGAAGGCCTCACAGTGAGGAAATGTTTCCTGATATTCTGTCACAATTTTCCTATGCTTAGACTCATCCCATTTTACCTAGCTGTACATTGTTGAACAGCTCTACCTTCTTTCATAGCCACGTCATTGCAAAATATAATGATAGCTAGCAGCCCTCCTGCTTTTTTTTTTTTTTTTTTCTTTTTTTAAATAATCATTCCTGCTAGGCATTAAACACATACAGGAAAAGTCAGTTATTTCAACCACAGGTATCGTTATTGTTGGTGTTCCAGTGCTGAGGTGCTCTGAACATTCAGCATCAAACAAAGCTTCTCCAAGAGGAACTGTTTTCTGCGCACATCCTTTGAGGAAGGATGATAAAGGCTGAACAAAGGAAAGTCTAGGAAAAAAACAAGTACAAAACTTGAGGTGTTATGTACTACTCTGGAAAGAGGAGTTTGCTACTTACACAAAATAGTCCCCTAATAATGGATATTTAGGGTAAAACTCCACACAAGAAGAGCTTAAGGCTTACTCTGTAATTCCAGGTTTCAGTAGGTAAATGCCAGTACACAGTGGATTGTGGCTGGTTCGGGCAAGACACAGCAGACCCATGCCACAGCCCGGTGCTCTCAAGCACCCTTCTGTGCCCTTGCAAGGGAATAAGGCTTGGGTGCATCTTGTACAGCAGGACGAGAGTTGTCTCCAAGCACCTTGGGCAAACTAAAGGCAGGCCTCCTCCTCACCAGTCTTTTTATGCTCAATAAAGGGGAAATAATATTACGTTGCTGCCTCTTTCATCTGAATTAACACCACCCTGAATTTTGGGTCTGGTGCACTCATAATGAGCTTTCCCAAGGTCGCTGCAGGACCTTTCAGCCTGCTTTTGCTAGGATTTCTTTTTGAATTTTTCCCCCACACAGTGAGTGTTGTATAGTCAAACCCTTCATCTGTTTTATCAGACAAGCAGAACTGGGAGTCTGATATCTTTTAAAAAAAGATACAGTTCTCTGATTAACTGAAGAGTAATAGCATGAAATTCTAGTCTCCAATAAGTAACATATTGATGCTTATGTCTAATTTAATCAGCATCAGGGGGGACGGGGGTGCCCATTCCTTCACCATCAGTTATGCAGCAGTTCAAGGTGATAAATCCTATCTGTGGAATGATATTCCGTCGACATTTCTATAATATTAATTAGATCACCGTGTCAGGCTGTAGGAAATTTGCTTAACATTCATTAGAAATTTCTTATAGATAGATAGGCATCCCTCCCTCCTTCTCCCCCCGCTTTCTTTCTCCTGTGATTGACAGATGAGGTCAAGCCGGAGACAGCCCCCCCTCCCTCCCCACGCCTGAAGAGCCAGGTCACCGGACTCCATAATGCATGGGGAGTAGGAGGGGAGGATTATGCCTTGAAGAGATATCCTATTAAATTGGACAAAAGCTCGTCTGCCTCCGGGCTCCACCGCCAGGTCTCCTCGGCCTGCAGCCAGCACGCAGAACGCAGGCGAGTGTACGACGCAAAAGCCATTTGCATTACCCTGCAGTCATTTTTATATGTGGAGGTAATGAAGTTGTCAGCGGAGCCCCGAGTGTGGCAGAGCCTGATATTCAAATAGACCTGCCAGCTCTCCCCCCTCCTCGCCGCTGCCGCCCGCCGCCCTCCTCTCTCCCCCCATCCCCACAGCTGATCTACTGACTCCCTGGATTACTGCATCGCTGGCTCCCCGGCTCCGACTGTGCTTGCACTCTTGCCCCTGTCAAGCGCTTTTGTTTCCAAGTCAGGGAACAGGCAGCTGCGGCTGCCTGCGCGTCGCTGCCCGCACGCCCGGGCTGGCCTACGTGCACGCGCGCTGCCCGCACGCACAGGGTGTCATGGGCCGACTGCTAGTGAGTGGTAAGCGCCCCGGATGGTCTCCCCACGGCCCTGCCGGCAGCAGTTGTCCTGCCGAATTTGCAGGGGGAGCTCCCCAAGGTGTCTCGGTAATCCCAGGTTGAACGTCTGGGGCATTTTGTCGCAGTCAAATGGAAGAGAAGGACTTCAAATTTAGGTAGATTTTCTAAGGAAGGTGGAGATGAAGATTGCACGTTCATGTTTTGCACGCCTACCGTGCCCTTTTGCTGAGGAATGGCAGAGTGCGGTGGGAGGCAGTCGCCAAGTGGTACTCAGCCTTCACGTTTGCCAGTGTCAAGGGGGTGTTGGCAAAGGGCACCGCAGACATACCTTGTCCTCATAAAAGAAACCACAGGATCATAAATAACAAGGCAGTCAGAACTGGCCTTTGGTAATTTTTAAGTCCATTTTTTTGGGGGAAAAAAAAAAAAAAAATTCCCTGTGGCAAAGCTGCCCAGTAAGCAAAAGGTCTGAATCAACCCCATTAGCCTTGAAAACTAGCTTTTACTAAATATGGGGCTAGGCTGTCAGCTGGTGTTAATTGGCATAAACCTACTGAAGTCAATGGAATGACAGTGATTTATACCAGGACGAAGACTTGGGGGATGGACACTTAAAAGGAGAGCTGTCTTTTCGCTGCTTTCTGTAACTGGACCCACTCATGGTTACAACCCTGCAGCAGCAAATGATAGCTTTTAGGCTTGATGGGCAGATGTCACTAGGTAGCTAGGCATCTGCAGGTTGTCAAATGTGCATTGTGAAACTGAAGGCCACTTAAAAATATTCGTCACCCTGGTAAATATTTAGCTGCCTCAATAGTCTCATTTTTGGATCAGCAACTCATTCATTATTTGCAGAAAAGGATACTTTCTGTGCTCTTATGAAAATGATCAATGATCCTTTAGCACAGAAGGCCCATGGGATTAATTTATTTTGTAAGCAGCATGTTAAAAAGACTGGTTCAAGCATTTTTTAAAAACTTACAGGAGGGTCAAAACCACACAGGTTTCAGCAGCAGCTTTTTTTAGCCTTTGTTCTTACAATGAGATTTTGAAAGATTCCCTAGAACCCCAGCAAGCTACAAATTTTCATGGCATGATACATCATTGCACCACTGGAATTCATATGCCTTCAGGAGCTTTTTTTTTCAGCAAACTGAAATTTTTTAAGAACGTGAACTTTATGTTTACACAACAACAGTTAGTCTACAAGTACTTCCAGTATACAGGGCTACTCTACATGCACCAACCTGCAGATTAAGGGATCCCTGAGTATAAATTGGCATGATGCACTGTAAATGATTCACAAATGGAGGAGTCCCTAAGTGTGCATTGACTCGCTACACCATAACATCTCCTACAGAGATTTTACAGCATCGTATGCCAATGATCCATGGATTAAGGACTCCCTAAGTGCACATTGACACGATAGACTGGAGCTGTTTTGGTCTATCGTGTCAGTGATCCAGGGATAATGACGGTGTCTTGTGCAGATCCGCTGAGACCACAGTTGTTGTGGTTCATAACGGAAGAGCCAAAATTGTCCCACTTTAAGTCGTATTGACCTTTTTGGGTGCTACAGGAACATGGACAATGTTCTCAACCTTCATATCAATTAAGGAATATCTTTAGTGGTGCAGTTCTGTACTCTGGGTGGCTTCTGTTTGTGTATGTACATGCATATACAGGTTCACATAAAGAACTGTGGACAAGTGCACTTTTATACATTTTATATGCATACATCTTCATAGAGAGCAGGAGTCTCACACTAAAATTTTGTCACTGTCGTCAAGGGTACCATGGCTTAAACTGAGGAATAGTGATTCTAGACACAGAAGGACCTCCTACGCAAAAGAGAAGAGCTCTCCAGTACAGAGCAGGATGAGAAAGGGAAATGAAGATCCAAACCATAATAATGCTTATTTATTCTGTGACTTGCATCTCAAAAAAATGCCTCTCCAACAGTTGTAAACCTCTCTTTGAACAGATGGGGAAACTGGGATGTAACGAGTTTAAATGATTTGGTAAACCTGTGACCATAATGCAGCTGCAACCAAAACACAGTCTTTTCTGATATGTCTCAATCCCAACAGCAATGGTTGAACAGGTTGAAGATATGACTGTGTAGTCCTTGTGTCATATCCGTGAAGACTGTGCAAGAGAAAAAGACTGGATTGCTTTCAGACACAAGTAAGAAGAGAGTGTTAGAGAGTGTTTATCCTCCAGAAATTGTCTGTCATTTGCAGCATCCTGGGTCACCATTCTCACCTTCAGCTACTCAAGCTTTAGAATTCTTAGAGCAAAGGAAAAGTTAAGATGACAAAAAATCAGGTTGCAAATGCAACTCCAGAGAAGGCAGAGTCAAAGAAGAAATGCGATAGACTGAAGATAGAAAAAGGTTGTCTTAGGGGCATGATTATCTGTTTACTTCACGTGGCTGGTTCTACCTGATGCCAACCAAACAGCAGAACCCCTGGCCGTGCAGGTGAAATGAGTCTCATATCCAAGACACACTTCATGTTGGGAATTTCCCTTCTGAACCTGCTAAAGCAGATATTTCAAAGGAGATTTCTGAGCTGGCTTTGCATTTTAAATCTTGGGGTCGTTTCTTTTCCAGAAGAAGGAATGACACAGACGACTGATAGAAAAAGGCCAGGACAAACACTGTGCATGTGATGGGAGCACGAGGAGAAAATGGAAAAGGAGCAAGCCTGGAAAAGGGCAGCTGCCACAGATACAGTGAGTGCTGTTTCTGTAGAAAGAAATGTGGGCACAATTTCAGTTTATAGGAGGAGCAGCTTTAGTGACTTGTAAGAAAGACACTCTTTATGTCCCAGTGCGACATTATTTCTGGTTTATATAATCACTCTGCCTTTTCCTAAGACTTTCAGCAAGAGTTAAACAGATTCTATAGTAGGATGAAATTGGAGGGGGTACAGTACAAAATTAAGTGGGGTGAAGTTGGCACAGGACAAGATTATAATCATCAACAAATGCATCTAGGTTTAGAGCAACCAGGTTGATGCACCATTTACACAGAATGTTGTGAGGGTGTTTTATGGAAGAAGAAGAAGAACTAAGCACAACTGATGTTTGTGTTGAGTAATAAGACTTGAAGGATCTTCAAACAAACATTCACAAGATATCCATCTGCCTAAACCCACAGCTTTTGGATTAAGCTATTTAATGTTTTAGTGGGCGTGTTCCACCTGAAGTCACCAGAAGATGCTAGGCCTCACAGTAAATTTCTAAAATGGAGCCTAAGACAACTACTGCCAAAGGAAATTAGCTGTATTTTTGGACTTTTTTTTGACCGTGTTCATTCACACTTCTTTCCCTGCTTTTTTGGTAAGAGGAGGACCTAGGGAAAGTTTTCTGGAACAGTAATTGCTAAGTGCAGAGCACTTGTACCTCTTAATGTACTTAGAGTGGGCCAGATATTTTCTATCATCTGTAGATAGACTTGTATTTAGAGTTGGAAAATACATCGGAGAGCTTGATTTTTTAATAAATAAAGATGATATTGAAGGTTCAAGGAGATGATTGAAAAAGAAAATATAAAATTTTAAATATACAATTAAAATTGGAGTCCCATCTACATCCACAGAACTCTCTCAGAAGAAACTCATAATACTCTGAATACATTTAATTGAAAAGGAGAGAAAGTCTTTGACTGTGATTACAATTTAAATGAATACATTATACATTGACAACTGGACCATTTGGTGAAAGGCTGCTTAAAGTTGCAATATATTGGCTTCACAGGTCCGCTGGTGTTCATTATAAAAATTTCCATTATAATATAGTATTTTTTGAAATGTTTAAATTCTTTGACTCCTGACAGTCAAGGGAAAAGGTGCATATTAAGAATATTAAAAGTATTTCCATCTTCTGCATAATTTTACCTTCATAGAAAGCGAAGTCTGACCTCATTTTATCTTCAGAGGTAAAATACATGCTACTGGGACCTAAAGAAAACTGAGAAAGGTCCAGAGATCATCACTGATGTTCAGGAACTTAAATCCAAAATATCTTTTTCTGTTTATATTCCTGGAATGACAAAATTAATTAAGTTTGCCATTTTATTGGAAGACTTCACTTTTTCTATAGCACATATACCACTATGTTAATCATGTTCAAAAAGATCAGGAATGCCTGATCAATTGCCGTATTTCTTAATGCATGAGGTAAGGGTTTCTCTTTCCCAGGATTTTACTAGCTGATTTTCAAGAGTGAGCTACTCCAGTCTCCCCATTCCTAGAAGCTCCCCCTCCATGAAGGTCTGACAATTTTTGATGACAAGCGTGGAGATTTTGAGAAACAGAAAATATGGCAAATATTCAGTATGTTTACAATTCATTTCAATAAACACAAAACATAGAAATTGTAAGCAGTTGTTCAATCAGCTTCTCTCTCTGCCACAGAAAGTCAACTGGTAGATGGTATTTAGTGCTAAGGTAGTCAGAACCCCATTAGCTCCTGCTTGGACAGCAAAGTACAGCCACAGTAGGAAATTGGGGTATTGGGCAACCTGGTTTGGGCTGCACGCTGGCACTCAGCACAGCCTGCAGAGGGCAGAAGTAAAGGAGACACTTCCTAACGAAGTACTGGGAATATGGAAAAATACAGAAGAACTGGGTAGTCTTCCAAAATGGGAATACTTCCTTGGAAATGTTCTTCACAAAATTATAACTTCAGCTGCTTCACAGTCTACCTCCACAAAAATGCTTAAGACAGCCCGTCTCAGCTGACTATTGGTTGGTCTTCAAGGATCTCAAATACTGGTGTGATATCCTTGTTGCATGTAGGGAGAAACCACTGAACTATTCACTATTGTTAAGTTCAAAGGAGATAGGGCAAAACACAACAAATGATACCTGTTTCTATTAAGAAAGGTGAAGAGCATGGGTAGTAGGAAGACACAGCTCTAAATTTCTATTTTCTCCCTGGGCAGCTGAATATAACTTTGTAAAGATGTGGATAGTTATCTGTGCTACGTCTACCTGAGCAAGTAGTGCTGCCCAACAGGAGTGGATGTGCAGGGTAAAACAGTCAGTGCTGAGGATCTGACATGCGTGCTTTATGCTCTTTGGAGTTTTACTTAAGATGAACTCTAGCCTGACCCCAGGACTGAACACCTATTAGCAGCTGGAGCATATCAGGTGCATTCCTGGAGCTTATCTTCTGGTTTGTTTTCCTCCAAAATTAATTCCATACTGTCAGACTTTTCTGCAGCATGAACCAATATGAAGTAAATGGGGACAGTCAGAGATTTTTGCATCTGCATCTGCACTGATCTGTAAGTGGGCCCCTGGCACAACCTGAAATGCTGCCATAGATGAGCCCTGTAAGTGTCATGCAGCCCTGTTCCAGCTGAATCTCAGCACAAGCTCCGTGATTTTATCTCGGTGGAGTGCATAGTCTGTATTGCTTAGCAGAGCTCACAGCTATTACTGCTCAAAGAAAACCAGCACCCACAAATCACCGGCTGTGCACATCTGGGTGTACGATACGCTAGCAAACCCCTCTGGATTATGGTATCCCTAAGCACCTACTTGCTTTCCACATTGATCTGCCATGGCCTTAGCCTTCTGCCAGAATCTAGAGAGTTTATCCTCAGTAAGACATCTACGAATACACACACACACACGCACACACATATGATTTTACAGCAAATTCCCAGCTTTCTGAAATAGGTCTCTGCAGAGGTGCTGGTATGCTCTCAGTAGCACTGCTGAATGTCTGAACAGGGCTGAATGTGTCCTCATCAGTAGCTGTGGGATACAGGGACAGCCACTGTCTGTTTCCTGCCGAGGATGCTCCTAGCTATACTGCACACTTCAGTCAATTTGGGGACAATATTCCTTTTTTTGCAATGTTGTGGGAGACAATGTAATAGTGAAACCTAACATGGATCCAATGCAGCCCATGCAGGAGTTGAAAGGCAGAGAGAGGAAGATTTATGTTATCTCCCCTTCTTGAGAAACCTAGCCAATGCCAGTTACTACTGTGCACAAAATTGTGCTGCAAATTAGAGCCCTGGCTCTGAAACAGTTAAAGAATATGTCCACAGTCCTTATATACGACAGAGGAATGGAAAGTCCAAGTACAAAACAGATGGAGAAATGAAGGGAAAGGGGAAAGGAAAAGTTCTTTGTTGATTTCAGTTTGGCAGCCAGGATCTAAATGGATCTGAGAGGCTCAGGTCAGGCAAGGATCTGAGGCTCATTTTTCCTCAGAAGTGAGGAAGGAGAAAGGAGCGTGGCCGGGGATCGAGGAAAGAATGCAAGAAATCCATCTGTACCTCAGAAGTGTTTTTTTCTCAGATGGTGAGACCCACTTTTCAGTGGGTGTCTGGAGAAGAGAGCTCTGCAGGGACTGAGGTGCATGATGCTGTCTGGGATAAAGGTGCATGAGATGTTTATGAAGATGGGTGGGGTGAAACTTGGTTAGCCACACATGGTTGTCTCGTTCCCTTGGAGATGTCCTTGGCCGCTTGAGGGGCCTGTTCAGGCTCGCTGGGGTGACACAGGACCTGTGGGAGGCCTTCTGGAATGGCAGCTGAAGGCTGGCGCAGTTGCCCAAGGCCATCTCAGGCGGCATCAGCCCCCTTGTCTGGGTAACAGAATCAGTCCCGTAAAAAATGCACAGTTGCAAAACTGGCACTTTGCACATTTAATTTATAGCTGTTCTAAGAACCTTTAATTCCTGTGCACATGCCTGAGATAAATATACCCTGGAAAAAAAAATAATCATTCTTTTCCTTTTTAAACTTCCAGATTTTGACATTTGTACCCCTAACATTTAATTCTGAGATGAAGGGAACCTGGCTTCTTTATACAGATGAAAAGTACACTAAACTTTTCCCTTACGAAAGATCTTTCAAACATTAGCTGAATAATTTTTGTCCATTTGACCATCTGAGTAATTACTTTAGAATGTCCTCTCCTGCGTTTCTTTGCTAGCAGTCAGACCTCTGTAATAAAACATTATGTTCAAAATATATTTTAGAAGAAAGGTATATAATCCTATTAATGGATTTCTTTAAATTCTCTATATGTGTTTTGCAATGAAATAAGCATATCCATAGCAATTTTTAAAGTTCTGCTTCAGGATTTATGCACTCTTAATGGACGGAGATTATTTCTTTGGATAATATAAATATCCCAAAGATTTAATGAAGCCATAAAGACATTCATTAGACTTCTGTAATTAGAATTATAGTTACAAAAGCTTCAGAGTGCTAAATATACCTGCAGTATTTCATTGTTTCAAGTTTTCAGTAAACAGCTTTCATCCAGGGAAAGAACTCAGAACTGTGGGTGTGCAATTTACCTCCAACCTCATGAGAAGGCTCTGAATGTCATCTCCCCTCAAACTGGTCAGATAACTCATGAAACTATGTTTATGGAGACTAGCTTCTCCAGACCATATCCTGCAGCCTGCCCATATCCTCTCTTTGGGGACTGTTGTGGAGCAAGCCTCAATTAAATGTCATCTCTAGCTTGCAACAAAGCCTGAAGCTGTCCCTCATTTCTCAGGCTGACGTTTCCTTGGTGTTGGATCAGCACCGCAGGCATGATTTGGGAATCACTTGGAGGCCTCACGCAACTATGTATGTAAATGCTGGGACTGAATTTGTCCCTAACTTCTCACTGGAAGATACAAAAAGTAACCCTTTTTAACAAATGTTGCAAATCAAGCCATTTCTGGTTTTGTTCTGGCCGCTTTGCTCTCATGCAAATGTTTTCTCTGTTTTCTATGCAAAGAATAGCAATGACACGGAGCCCAGCGATGATGTTTCGGAATCCAATCAGAAAACCTGCATAAAGATGAAAGGTCTTACCAATGAGAAGTGAGCTTGCTAAACTACACCTTTCAATGAATTCGGACAAAACTGAAAAATGTTGTTGATATCAGATCCTTAGGCTGATTACTGAAGCGTTCGATTTTTCAGCATGTCAATTCATCACTGTCTACCTGGTTATATTTAACACTTTCTCCTGTTTCCATCCTGTCTGCTGAGATAGGCAATCTCTGTCACACGGTATCTGCTTCACCAGAAGGTCAATAGACCATTGTGGAGGCCCATGAGTCCTGTTCCCAAGTCGCCTCGATTCTCTCCACGATATTGCTGACAGCAGATGGAGCTTCCACGTCTTGTGGCATCTAAAATATTAATGAGATTAGAGCTTCCATCCTTCAAACAGTTCAGTGTTTCCTTTTTGGTGTGTTGCAATTACACAACCAGTCAGTGGAACGTAAAACCTCCGTAGCGAGGGTTGTTACCCCGTGCTGGTATTGCCAAAATGTTGCATTAGTTACTCTGGTGTTAATTTTCTTCAAGAAAGTGCCACTTTGCATTTTAAGCTAGCCCTGGGTTCAAAATTTTTGTGGAAGGTACTAAGCTTTGAATAACTCAGTCTGGAGCTGAGAGGTTTGGGATATACATATAGAGTTTATGTTTGGTTACAGCTCATCAGTCCTGGCCAGACTATGCAAAATAGTATATGGAAATGGTGGCTCACAACTTCCATGTGCACTAGCCTGGTTTTGGGATTACCTGGGAGCAATTCCTAGGCTTTCCTAACTCAAGCCTGTCAGAGGCTACCTGTGATACCACAGATGTGATGTGGGACTTAAGAGGATTAAGCAACCACCTTCTTCTCCCCTATTTCACCGTCAGTGAGGGGGACAGAGCACAACCTGTTAGGTTACTGTCTTGTTTCTGCCAGATTATCCCTTATTATGTACCTGGATCCTGGATGCATATATGCATACATACGCACATATACAGCTTAAAAGATTGACATATGTGTTCAGAGAACAGTCACTGACTGATTGAAAGGCATTTATTAGAACTTGCTAGAAGCACACAGTGGCTTCACTGGTTTCTTGGTCTGGGTTTATTTTCCAGTGTAAGTCCTGAACCAAGATAGATCTGGATCCTTCTGGATGTTAGGGAAATCGGTTTTTTGATATTTGGCTTCTCCCGTTTGTAAAACGATAATCACGCAACTTGCCTAGCTTTGTAAAGTGCTTTGAGATCTATGGGCGAGACACACTATAGGCATTCTAAGCATGATTTATTTCCTTGCAGGGCCTATACCCAAGTGGCTCATTGAAGAAACAACATTTATAAATATGCATAGCTTCCTGGTATAGAATTTTTCCTATTCTTTTCAGAATATACAGGCTAAGCTGTTATTATTCACTTTTCCATTTTTAGAATCAACGATTAAATTGCACCATGCTGCTGTGTTGTACCAATTAAAATAACTACTGTCTATTTGGCAGTCCTTTAATGGGAAATGAAATTCACTTTTAGGCATATATCATGGTAATACATATATCATATGGTATACAATTTAGATCATTTCGGAGGACAGTAGCTGTATTAGTTCTTATTCCCTACCTAGACCTCGTTACGAGCATCAATTTTGTTAATGAAGAATTTTAAACCCTGTGAATTTATAGTACAATTATGTTTTACTTCATAAGTAGGTCTTTACCCCTCTACAACTGTTAACAAAATGTCCACTTATATTATTTGCTGGTGGTTTCAAAGGCTGATGAAATTTTGCATGAAGATTTGTCCTTTTTTCTAAGCTTTGCTCACTGTGTGTCAGCTGTTTGTCAGCAAAACATAACAGTGAAGACTTTTGACTTAAATCTTATTTTTTTTAAAGAAAAGCCAATTCATCAGGTAGGAAAGACTGCTGCTCACACTCTCAAGTCCTGCCAAAGACAAATGGCTGTAAAAATTTAAAATCAATCATTAACAGATTAGCTGTTGGTCCAAAGTAAATAGCAATCAGCTTATTAGGCATCAGGCAGAGTGAGATAAAGGGGAAGAGTTATTGAAAATGAGGATGTTTGCTGGGGCTGTGCTGATGGAGCAGAACAGGGAAAGGCTGTTTCTTTGTTGCTCTAATTACAAATGGAAAATAACCTCCAGTGCTGAACAAGTTGAGCTCCCTAGCTGAATTGAATGGAGCATAGTGCTTATGCTCTACGTCATGGCTTGATTTATCTTGATTATCAGTAGTTTGCACTACTTCTTCCCTCCCCAGAAGGCCCTGTTTGGCATTATCTTATACTGAAGTAAATGCAATTTCTGGCTCTGCAAAGAATGGTGTGTTGGGAGGTGGGGAGGGAAGTTGCCACAGGAGAAATGCCCTTCTCATCCAAAAATATGGTTTCCATACAGGAAATTCCTTTCATATGATGGAATTTTGTTAGCGACAGGCTTTGATTATGTTTAAGCAACAAATTGCTGGTGATAATCACAGCCGATTTTGTGCCATGGTTGTATTCAGACATGACGAAATTCTGCAGAGTGGATAAACTCAGAGGAATGAGGATGTTGTAAGAGGAAACACAGGGAGGAGTGGAAGGGAAAAAAGACTGAGAAGACAGAAACAATGGAAGTTGGGTAGGAAGCAAAGCTGAGGAGGAAGAAGATGACAAACAATACATGAGAGTAAAATGAGATGAGGAAGCCCAAAACACAAAGAAATGAAGTAGGAAGTAGGAGGAAATGGGTACAAGTCACAGTCGATGCCAAAAGCTCCCTTTCATCATGTAAACACTGGAGTGTTTACATAGAGAGTAATTGACCATTAGAATGATTTACCAGGAGTTAGGGCCATTTCTCCATGACCGGGCATGTTAAATCCAGGGTAAGATACTTTTCTAACAAAATCGAATGCGTGAGCATTGTTTCTTCAATGGTTTGAGCCCAACGAACAGAAATCTGGCATGTTTCTGTGTGAAGAAATCTGGAAATGGTACCTATTAATGACTTGATTCCACATGCTCCAGTTGTGAACCCTCATGCGGTGTATAGCCTGAAGGTAACCTCAGGAAAATCACTGCCCACCAACCTGGTGCAGCCAGTCCCTTCTGCCCCAGCCACGGGCATGAGTTTAAACATCGCTACCTCCTCCCCGGTATCCACACTGTGTGACCGACCTCTCTCTTGCAACCACACAAATGAGATGCAGTGCCAGTGCCAGCTTCAGCCCCTCTCGGCTAAACTGCCAACCCTTCAGCTAGCTTGATTTGAGCAGGTGCCCCTCCACGCCAGCCCCAGTACAGTTATATCCTTCTCAGTTATTTGTCTGGGGCCACTGCTCAGCCCTGGAGGAAGGCAGAAGGTGTCCACTGAGCCACGCTGGCGCTGGGATGGTTTCTCACCCTGGTGCAGAGCCATAGTGCTACAAGGGCACATCCCCAGCAAGGGCTCCTCTGCCAAGGACGATACAGAGGCCAGACACAAAAAAAAAGCAGGGATCCTTTTTTCACAGTTTCTCATTTAAAAAAAATTTAAAAATAAGACCAACTGAGTAAGCTCCCACATGCTCTTACTTCTTTTTCCTTAGTGGGAAAGTATACCTGGGGCCTGATGGAAGAAAAACTACTCTACTACTCTTCAGACTTACTTTTCCATTAAATAGCTGTGGAAAAACAGGAGAGTGGTTATTTCCTTTCCACCTTTTACATTTATTTTTGTCCTTTTTTCCCTACTTCTCATGTGGTATAAAGTATTAAGTGTCTACCTTCCATTAATTTTCTGCTGTTTTTGCTTTAAGTTACTGTTGAAGATAACCAAGCAAAGATTCATAAAAAGACATAAATATGATTTCAAAAGAAAGAAAAAGGTGAGAAGTCTCAGAACAAATACATCCTAATGATTATTTGCCAATGTTTTCACAGAAAATAACAGTCAGCTGAAATGGCAAAGTAGCAGAAGTCTCTTTTCCACACGCTGAAATGGCTGAATAAGCTACACAGAGCAAAAATTACTTTTCTGCCTGCAATTCGCTGAGTCCCAGGACAGCAGCCCACACCTGGGGGCGACAGAGCTGTGGCAGTCTGTCATCCTTGAGCTAATTCTCCATGTTCCAAGGAGGAGAGAGGGGTGACGCTGCTTTCTGTCTATGGCAGGCATTGTTTGAATTATTTACAATGAACGGAAGGACAGCTGGGGGGAGAGGATGAGGAGGTTGGTGCAATGCTATAGACATTGATCCTGCCAGGAAAAAGAACAAACTGACTTGCAGTACGAAGGGTGGTCTTGCAAATGTGGAGGGAGGGCCATTTTCCAATGTTATCTTCACAGTCTAAAGAGGGTTCCATGCACATTATTCAAGTGAATTCATTTGTAGTGGGAGTGTTGTCTAGGAGTGCCGTATCTCAGGACAGATCCTTGTCTTCTTCATTTCCTATATACTGGTGTCCTTCAGTCTACACTACAATGGAAGCTGTGCAGCCTACTTTGTGCACTTGCAAAATTTATCTCCCTGAGGAAAAGTGCCAGTTTTTCACTTAATTGCTTGTAAGAACAGATCAAAAGCAGAGGAAGGGTGAAGGGCTGAGGGCTGGCCAGTTGCTGAGATGCTCTACAGAAAATTAAGGCAGGCAGCTGCAGGAACTTAAGAAGGCAGCTCTTCATCACAGAGGAAGACCAGGAGTAGTTGACATTAAGACCATAAAGAAACAGTTACACTGGTGACACATCTCATACAAGGACTGCCTTACTAATTTTTCCACCAACATATTCCTGTTATACAATTTTTGCTTCTTTTAATTAAGTGTTTCAAGAGAAAATAATAGGATCTTAAAGCCTCATGTATTTTGGAAAAGGTAGTAGTAAATTGTGCAGTTTTGACCTTTTCAGGTTTTGTAATTTGATTGGCTGTCTGTTCTTTTCCCTCCACTATTTACAGCTGCAGTGAACTGTGCAGAAGGGGTAGGATGGCTAGCCAGCTGAAATACGGAATATTTAAAAGGTTAAAATGCTGCAACATACTGGTGCCTTCTGCAGAGTATATGGGCATTATAAATTTCACTGTGTTGATCACATAAAGGATTGAGAAATTAAATGACTTCATGAATCATTTTTTGTGGGACAACAAATGTGACCAAAATGGGGAAAAATGGTATCACTTTGACCCTAGATCTGGGAAGCATATTCTTTTTGTGTTTATTATTTCTGCTGCAGTAATAAAGACTCCCTCTGAAGCGCAGGATCATTTTAGCAGGTGCTGAGTATCTACAAGTGACACAAAAGACGAGCCCTGCCCCAGAAAGCTTGCAATCAAAGCATCTTGAATCCATTCAACAGGTGACTAAATAGAGGTGGTGACCTTCTTAGGAATAAATATTTCTTTTTTAGCGTACCAGAGGGAGATCTTAAGGAAAACACAGTGTACTTTGAAAGTAATTCCTTAGCAGATGGAGACAGCAGCACAGAGACATTAATAGCCATGTCATGAGTCCAGGGGGCATCGGAGGGGCAATGTCAAATAATTTGGTACCTAGGCAATATGCTGAGGAGATTGACAGAAAGCTAGCAGTGCAACAGGAGATCAACAGAATCTTGGACCGGGATGACAGCCAAGACACGAACTAAAAGAAAAAATCTTCAGGTTTTGGTACTTCCCTCTGTCATCAATAACGCGTCTGGTGAACAGCGTTCAGTTCTGTGCAAGCTTTTTTTTGGTGGAAAACACTGCTTAGGGCAAATCTGAAGAAAGGCTTCTCAGAAAAAAAAAAAAAGAGCAAAGCTTGGCTCCCCAATCTTTAATTTCTTTAGAAACACAAGGTACACAAAAATGTTTGGTTTGTGTGCAAGACAAATCTGAAAAGTGATACCAAAGAGATTAGGAGTTGGGTCTCATAAATGCTGGCAGGAAGCTCTCTGGCGCTGTGTACACTGTCAAGGCAGTGCACCAGTGGCTGGACTTCTGCGCTGAGGCTGGAGGAGGGAGGCTGTGTCTCAGTGCCCTGCCCTGACCCCACACAAGTCCACACGTGGCTGAGCACAGCAGGGGGAACACGGGAGCACTGTAGGTGATCGAGTAGGAAACAGATACACGCAGAAAGAAATGATGAATCAACCTGAGTCACAGACACAATTCAGAATTGGGGCTGACTGTGAAAATTTCACTATGTTAGCTCTAGTTCCCTGTGCTCTTGCAAGTGGAAAGTTTCACCTTGTTCCAGTTGTAGCTCTGGATTAAAGTCAGAAGTGTAGGGAGAAAGATTGTTACCATGCCGAGATGCTGGGAAAATTTCTTCAGAAGGAAATGCCAGTATTGCTTTTGATCCATCATTTGAAACAAACTCATGATCTTGAGGGATTTATTTTCTGCGGTCATTAAAACTGAATGTTTTCATTGATTCGGATAGCCTCTTTCTGGAGGAGCTGCAGCTGCCGGGACAAACAGGCCCCCATTCTGCTGTGCTGATCCCTCTGGGAGCTGGGGGTGATTGACAAGGGGCTCTGGTTTGGGCAGACTCACGCCCCGAGATACAGAAACTGGTGCATGCATTTCAGCAAGACCAGCCTCCGAGGCCAGGAGGATTTTTCCAGCCTGTCTGTGATGGCAGGGCATGCAGAGAGAGCCTGTGAAGCTAGTCCCAGCCTTCTGCTGGTGTCCCTGAGGTGGTCTCTCTCCCACCCTCCTTGGACCATCCTCAGTAGCAGCAGCAGGAAAACCGCGCAGGAGACTGGGGGTCTCTGGAGTTAGCTGGGGCATCCATTGCTTGAGGGACAGAAAGTCCAGAACAAACATCCTCACCTCCCAAATCTCTGAGGAGCAGAGATGGGCCATACATGCTGTAGGAACTCTTCATGCCCAGGCGTCCTTGAATGTGTCTGCATGCAACCTCCTGGTGCCTGCTGCTCTGTGGTGGGGGAATATTTTGCCGTCTTCCTTGAACATTACAGCTGACTCGGAAGCTCGGGGACCTCCCCAGCCTGGGGACCCAGCTGCTTGCCCCCCTCCTCCCCCATCTGCACCACAGCTGCTCTGAGATGGCGTCCTATATTTACCCTTCTCTTCGGGGAAGAAGGGAAGACATAACTGAGGCAGGCTGTGAGGTTTTGAAGGTGCTGATCTTCGATGCTCTGCTTACGGGGCCCACTGGGGGTGGCGGGTGGCTTGGTTTGCCTGAGGGGCTGAGGGAGGGCGTCGTCTGCTCCTGCTCAGTTGCTGCCGCTCTCCTAAGGAGCCCTCCCCTCTCCCCGCTTTTTATTCTATAACCATTATGACATACATATATATATATATATAGTTATAAGGTTATATGGAGATGAAGCAGTTGTTTAGGCCCCCCGAGTGGGTCACCCTGTGACTCCAACTGCCCAAGCGCAACGCAAGCTGGCGGCAGCTTGTCAGGGGGGAGAGCTTCCCCTGGTGGTGGTGGCCCCTCAGCAGGCCGAGGGCGGCTGCCCTTGGGTGGGTAACCCTCAGCAGACAGGGACCGTCTCTGGGCAAAAGAGGGAAGCCGCCCTCGGTGCCTTCTGCCCCTCAGGCAGAGCCGGAGGTGGGCGAAGGCGGCCACCGGGCCTGGGAGGGCACAGCCCCACACCCAGAGGGCACTGCCACCCCCCCCATCAACAGTGCCGGGCCACTTCATTTTCATCCGCTGATCAGATATATTTACTTCTCGGGTATTTCCCTAACCAGAATTGACTGCACTATAATTGCCTATTTCTTTGGTCCATTGGCTGTTAACCTTGAAGCGCGGCGGGTGGAGGCAGGGAGGCCCTCCCTGTCAGGCCTGACCCCGGCCGCGCCGCGGGCTGCCATGACAACCGCGACAGATGTCAGCCATGCCGCCCGCGCCCCCCGGACGGGGAAAATCGATCTTGCGACGGCGCCGCCGTGCACAGCCACCGACCTGCCAAGCGTTCCCGGCTCAATCATTTGTTTCATCTAGCGGGGAGAGGAAAACATAAAAGAAATGAAATGAATTTGACCTCTGTCTTTTGAGTGACTCCGGTGCTGCGCTGAATCCTAGCAAGTGCCTCTTATGAATTTGAAAAAATTACATTAGGAATAACATTTTGAAGTGAAATGACTCTTGTAATGTCAACTCTCCAGAAACATGTTATTTCAAATGTCAGGTCCGTAACAGTCATTTGCTATTTTCCGGATGTGTCCGGAGGTTATCTTCACCTCGGGTGCATTTCAGGTAAATTATTATAAAGAAACCGCCTGCGAAGTACTCAGAAAAGTATTGCCTGGTTTTTTGCACTGCCCTAGTGAGGAGACCTCCTTTCAGCTGCGTTACAGCATCGCCATGATGAGAAGACAATAAACAATGGTCCCAATTGACAACATTTCCCCTTTCTCAGAACCGTGCCAGGGTGGAAGGGCTTTCCCGGTCCAGTGCCGGGTTCCCTGGGACAGCAGCAGGTCCCCTGGCAGGGGCAGCAGACTCCAGCAGCACGTGGGCCCCCGCGTCCCTCCGAGTTGCCTGGGGTTTGCTCACCACGTATGCAAATGATTTCATGACCAATCTCTACAACTCCATGCTAACGTTTGCCAATACATCAATGTCATCCCAACAATGTTATGCATGTGTCCAACAAATAGAGAAAAACCCAAACCCCACAGGGTTTGGTTCATACCTACCACTGGATGGACCTGCTGGCAGGTTTTAAAGGAAGCCCCTCCCAGATCTGTAGAGATGGACAAATCTCTGAGATAACCTTGTCCTTAAAAAAAAAAAAAGAAAAACAGTACGCTGTTGAAGGTGATTATAGCAAAAAGGATCTCTTAAGATTTTCAGTGCGATACGTCTGTCTCTCTGCTGTGGGATATTTTATTGCATTTTTGCCCTCAAGTGAAGCTGACGGGAGCCAGGCTTGCAATTTAAATCAATAAGAACCCTTTACCATGGCCATAAAATACTTGGCTAAACCTTTGAAGTGGCCACAGTTGAATGCGCAGTGAACACAGCATAAATGCTCCTTGAGATGTATTGTGTTAGACCACTGCTAAAGCAGCGCTCCAAGGAAGCCGTGCCCGAGCACCTTCTGGGAGCAGGGCAGAGCAGCCCAGCCTCTCTGGGGCACTGTCAGGGTTGCCCTAAGCCAGCACCTGTAACTGGCATGCCACCTCGCACCGCAGATGTCTGTCATCCACACCCCCCAGCTCGACAGGTTTCCTGGGGTAGGGAGTCAGGCTCAAAAATCCCATAATGTGTTGTTGCACCTCTCAGCGACAGCTGGGGAAACACAGGGCAGATGTGGCTGCATCGGCCATGCTTCCAGGGCCAGGTCCTCAGTCATGTAAATCAACATTTTTGCACAGAGGAACAGGTCTGATAGACCTGAGATGAGGTGTAATCTTTGCAGGGTGAACTGTGTCTGCATGAATGTACATCTATCTAGCTTTTGGTGTGTGCGTGCATGTATACGTCTCTACGTATATCCAGGTAAAAGCCTACATAAAAGCAGAAAACTGACCAAAGATACAAGCCTAGTTTGAATAACATGAAGCATTTGACCATTTTATATTTAATATTGTCAGTTAGGATATCCAAAGTAAAGGCTGACACTTCACCCTTCCTGCAAAAATCAGTAGGAAAACAAGTAAAGTCTAAATCCATGCCCTGAGTTTGCAGTTGTTTATGAAAAGTCCTTGGGATTCTTTAAGGATAAATCTATGTTTTTTCCTTCCTTTTGTAAAGAAGCTTTTCACTTAAAGAAACCAAGGACCAAGCACTGCTTTATTATTGGATAAATTATACTGCTAAGACCTTTGGCCCAGTGGCAGGGGAGAAGAGTGGATGAGGTATATGTTTTAAGGACATAAAAGACTGGTTCTTCCAGAGACATAGGGAATATGTTCAGAGGTAGCATTAAGTGCACATACTACAAAGAGCACTGTATGCCCTCTGGTTGCAGCTCCCTGGCTGTAGAGAGACCTGCCCTGTGGGTCCATCCTCAGGCTGCTGAATCTTGCCCAGTTTGGGACAAGNCAGCCTATGTCTTTCCATGCCTTTTAGCTAAGCCTAAGTGTCCTGACAACAAGTACCATGCGTCATGCTTCGCTGTCCCTTGCCCTGGATGAATTCAGCAGCAACATGCTCTTGGGTGCAAACAGGAGAAGTAAAACCCTCAAATTAACTCGATAGGCTTAAAAACATTTCTCCTATTCTAGAAAATATCACCAAGAGCACAGCCCAGCTCAGAGTCCTAAGTTCCGTGATCTACAAGGATAAACAATGCGATGGGGAAATAATCAGATGACAAAGGATAAAATGTTATTTGTTTCACTGTATTACATCTGACATTAAGTATTTGTTCTAGCTCACATCTTATTCACTAGTTAGGCAGTGTTAGTTTGGATATGTAATTGTGGATTTAAAAAAAAAATTTCCTGTTTCATCCCATTTCTGGAGACTCCACACACTTGGACACAGACACCTGAGAAATTAAAAAAAAAACAAAAAACATTCAGACTTGTGGTGAATTTATCTGTTTATATTTCTCTCTCTATCTTATTCCTTCTTTTCCTTGGACTGGTAATGAAAGACATTTCTCTCTCATGGGGCATCTGACAAGAAGACACACAGAGCTTTCTGACATGGTCACTGAATGCCTCCCTTCAGTCTCTGGCTTACGTAGACATGACTGTCCAGAGGGAAAGACTAAATAAAGGTGTAGATTTTACCATCTTTAATTGGGCCATCTTTAAGTAAGCCTTTAAAATTAAGGAAGGAAATTGCCATGACTATGCTATTTCTTCCCAGGATTTTTTCTGCAAATCTGTCAAACTAAAATCAGACACAATACAAGAACAGAAGGATGCCGAGTCCCTGCTGTCTGTGCTGGGTAAGCTGCCTCAGAACCACTTCTGGCTTGGGGGCAGTTTTCTGTCTTCTTCCATAGCGGGAGAAAGAAAGGCTGAAAATAGACTTTTAAAATGGGGGAATTCTGACTCTCTAATCTCAACTCAGTCTCACATGTAATGGCTGGGCGCCCTAGCAAGGACACCAGGGAGATGAATCCTACAGCAGAAGGAAATGTTTCACTTTAGTTTTATGTAATTCAACGGTTTCTGAGTTGTCCCTCACAGATTTTGTTAGCAAACCTCACTGGTTCTTAGGCAGAACAACTGGCAGGAGGAAATTCCTGAGGAGCGGTGCTCAAGGATTGTCCTACAGCATTTCATGGAAAGGTCTCCTGGTGATCATGACTTGTTATGACCAGCACAGCAATCTACAAACAGTGCCCCTGAATTAGGCAGTACATCTGTTTCATCTGTTTGAACAGCATCCTTTCCCTGGTCACGCAAGCACAAGGTGAGGTTCTTGGTTCAACCTTGAAGCCATTGCTTTTGCTCCGGTCTGGGAAAAGAGCATTGCAAATGCAGAGGGGCAATGGTCAGAGCCATCTGCAGTTGCTAGTTACCCTCTTGGGAAATTTTTTGTAATCATCTTTTCCTCTAAATCTGCTAGATGCATCTCTAGAAACTACTTTCTTTTCCTAGTTCTGGGTCTTGTGGGTATGATCCTCTGAATGCAGGCACACTCATCAGCACGGTCTTCGTACCTCTAAATTTATCCCTCTGCTTTCCCAATTCCTTGGCTGCTTAGACCCCTTTCCCTAAGCTCTTCATGCAGGGAAGCTCTAGCAGCATACCAGGACAGTGGATCAGGAAGGAAGGATGCTCTTAATCCCAAATGCTTCACTGTTAACAAATCACTCTAGAAAAAGCACAAATCCTGAGCACAGCTCTCCTGCAGTCTGCCATTGAGGCAATTGTAAACCCTAGATTTGATGAGTTTTCTTCCAGCCTGCCTGCATCTGAGCTCTGCTTTATTTTGTCCATACACTCCTTCTTCAAAGCTTTACCACCAATCTCCTCCTTAGCTGTAGCTAGGAGAGGTATTCGAAGACAAAATGCAGTCAAATACATTTGTTCCCATAGGAAAGAGTTTTTTTGTGGCTGACAGCTTGTTTGCTTCTGTAGTAAAATGTATGCTGTAATCTACAAATGAGTTTGCAGTCCAACATGGGATGACATTCTTCAATGAAGGTCACAGCACTATACAGAGGCATTGACACAAAACACCTTTCATTGAACAAAATGGAGTTCACACTTTGACATAGACATACCCTCAATCTGTCATGCTGTTTTCTGCCTCAACTTGATGGTCAAAGTAGCTGGCCAGGTGTGAGCAGGGAAGTGATCTACGTCTCTTCAATAGCTGCAGTAATTTCCTTGTCCCTCCTCAAACTTGCTCCTGTTCCAAGATGATGGCAACGCTGGTCTCTTGTGCGACCTTCTGATCGATGGAGTGACAAGCTATTTCTTTCTCAAGTGAGTCCTAATCTCCTATTATGCCACAAGTACACAGGCTACTGTGATAAAAGCTTACAGTCTATGACACCTGGTCAAAACAATTATTTTGGTAGTTGTTCCCTATGGATTTGGGCTGTGACATGTGAGGTGACTAAACTAATCCCAGGAGCAAAGGAATTCCAAAAGTGAAATATGATGTAGAGGGCATTGGCTGAGGTTTGGAATTCAGTACATGATTCTTAAGACTAGTCAGCTCAGGGGTTATCTGCCTTTCATTGTACTCTTGTACTTGACTTTTGTGTTGTATAGATCTCTTAGCCCAGGAGCATTTCTGGGAGGGTGTTGCCCATCATTTTGTTAGGCATGTCCAGCACCTCTCAGGATTTGCTTCTTATAAATCAAAGTTATCTGATCTGTTGTCTTGGCACGGGATAGCCTATGAGGTGCGGCAGTTTAATTTTCAATCTGCTTGTAACAGCCTGTTAAGACAGGATTCTTCTGGGCCATGTTTATTCTGGCTGGAAACAGTTCAAATGATTTACACCGCAACTCTTTTGGGACAACTTTGTACCTGAAGAAATCCTTCTATCAAGCTGACTATCAAGTAGAAGATAATTTCTGCAGCTGTGTGATCATTTTCATCCATTTAAAAGGGAAAGGATTGATGTCCCAGTTTTGTGGAGGGGGCATTGAGGACAGTAGGGTAGGTAGCCTGCTCCAGGCTGTACAAGAAGCTTGTGACAGAGCAGGGACCTGAATACCTCACATAACTGCTGGCCAGCCATCATTTATACTGTTTTACCTAGTTATGTCATGTTGTACCTAATGAAGACTTCCTCTCCAGCCTTGAAGCTGGCACCTTTCCATGGCTGAAAGAGAGTTGCTGTTAGGGACAAACAAGTTTTGTACAGTGCAGACCCTAATTCCTCACTCTATTAAACTCAGTTCAGCACCATAGAATGCTCCAGATCAGAGTTAATTTATAGCAGCTGGACCTCTAGTAAGAAAAAAGAACTGTAGTGCATAATGCAGTGCCGTTGTGTTATGCCTTACTTCTGTCCACCTCTTTCTCCTGAACACATCTTGACATGTCCCTTCTCATTAGCCATGAAACTACAAGCAAAGCTGGTGCAGAAAGGTATTGTACCATCTGCGCTACCTGTGTGACACTGTCTCTGCACAGGGGGAATTCTCCACTGACCTTAGTCATGAACTTTAGGGGCACTTCACACTAATTAGGCAAGAGAACATGTATAAGATTTCAGACTCTGAATTCTGTATTTCTTGTTTGGTGGTGAGCAAACCGTGATGCAGACCTGGTCATATGTATGGGGCCAGGCTAAGTTAGTGACTCCACTTCTTCCAGGAGATCCAGCAGATTGCTGACTAGAGAATAGCACTGTCATAAAGCCTATATTTGTTTGGATTCAGCTTCTGTTCAAGTACAACAAACCAAACCTAGAAAAATGATTTTTTTTGACCTGTCAGAGATCCTATGGTCCCTCCAGACAGATTTCCTTGACTACTCCCTTCCCAGAGTGGATATTTGCACTTCCTAAAGTTGTCAGGCTTTGTTCCTGGGCAAATCCCTACACCCTGCTCCAGGATCCTCATGCCTCTTCAGTATCTGAATTCTCTTTTCAGGTGGTAATCAGGACTATGTCTATGTCAATGGATCCAGGAGCATATCAAAGTTCATGAGCCTGGATATGTGTTTCACACATATGTGAGAACAGGCTGCATGCCAGCATCTCTTCTGTTTCCCCGCTGGTTTTAATGGAAATTAAAATTCAGTATGCAGGCCACCAAACAGTGCATCCTTAGCCCTATCAGCATGTAGGTGTTGCCCAAATAACTGGATTTCAAGGAGACTCTTTCATAGGACTTCTTTGTGATACCTTTAAGAATACAATGTATAGATTTACCACCCTGCAAACTGTTATATTCTAGTCTCCAGCTGGTCTTTTTCCCTCTCTGACATAATAGGCTATCTCTCATTATAGTAACTTCCTCCCATTTACCTTCAAGTCAGATAATAAAGGGCCTTTATTCACTTACAATGGATCTAAAATAGTAAAATCCTACTGTCTTCAATATGTTACTTCCAGTTCATCAGTTCAAGATCAAGACCGATTTAACTGATAGTTTTTCATTACACATCAGTTGTCTTTTCCCTTAGTTATTTTTGTTACTTCTTTATGGATATGCTTAGTGGGTACAAAGATGCCCAGCATTTTACAGATTTGATTTGAAGGGCTGTTTAGATGGGTATGCCAGTTCTGATGGAAAAGCCACAAGCCTGCTAAAAAATCAGTGCAAAATAATGAAGGTGAAATAGAGCTTTTTAGCATTTCTTTCTCCCAGTCAGAGCATGTATGAACATTATTCTTAGTGCAGTCTCAGAAGAACCATCCATGGCCCATGGCTTGATGGTTCTGCGGCCAAAATGTTTTTTTGTTTTCACCCTTTTTTTTTTTGGAGGGTGAGTCTGTTAATCTTCATGAAAATAATATACTTTATATATATACTGCTTTCCTTTTAATGGTTGAGTGCAATACTCTTAAGGGTCTTTTCCAACCTAAAGCATTCTATGAGTTTATGATTCTATGATTTCTCAGTGAAGTGGCGGAGACTGGTGCAGTTACCCTGCCTATGTCCACTGACATTTGTGACACTTAGTTAAGTATATTTTTTTCACTTCAAAATGTCCGCTCCTTGTCCCGTTATCCAGAAACTGCCTTTTATGCTAGACCACCGGCATCTTTTGATGACAGTTTCACTTAGCAAGGAAATATTTGACTGCAAGATGCACATTTAAAACATAATAATTTCTTGCCTGCATGTTATAACATAAGATGAAAACCAGACCAAAGCTAGCAGGCTGTTAGATGTGGTATCTCCAAACTACTTACAAAAGCAGTTGCTCAGTTGCTCATGTTCATAAAATAGAAGCTGAAATTATCTTATCTAAGCCATTCTTAGCAGTTGTCCTACAGAGTTATTGATCCTTGGCTGCTCATCTAATGAGCAAACTACACAGTGGACCACGGGTGCATTTCAGTTTTATGTGTAAGTGCTGTAAAAGCTGTTTTCAAAGTTAATATATTATTTTTGGCATTTTTATAGCAGCTTATTTAAAGTGTTATTAATGTTTAGAAACGTGATTTGGGGTTTATTTTATGGGTGTTTGACTCTGTTTTACACTCTCTTTATCCCCTATCCTTCCCTCTATGTTCAGGCTGCATATATATAACATTTGGAGTTGCTTGCCTCATTTTGGGTTTGTCCCTGGTTGTTTCATTAATTTTGCTTGCTCCTTAATTCACTTCTGCTATCCTAGCGGAACAGACCGAGTCCTAAATTGTAAGTCTTTGTGAGTTAAAGACATCAACAGGATCAATTTCCAGACTGCAGAAACTGCAAAAAGTGTGTGGCTGAGCCTGAAGGGTAGGGACTTGCCCCCCTCATGGGTTTGGGTTTGTGCTCGGGCAGTGTCCCAGCGTAGGGTGGGACACACACTGCACCAAACCCAGAGCACCCCAGGGAGGCATTATAACCCTGCAGCTCCCCTCCAAGCCACAGGCCCTCCCTTGTTTCCACCTTCTCTGGAGGAAGTAATTTTGCTTCTGTCCTGGATTTCAGGAGAAGGACAACCCTGCCTTTGTTCTGTGGGTGGCCGGGAGCGAGCTCCAGGCTTCCTGACCCACCTCCTCCTCCTCCAGAGAGAAATAAACACGCGCAGGGCAATACACACACTAGTTTACAGTAGGGGCAGCCAGCAGAGAAGCTGTGCCGGGAGGTCTCACGCCCTTCAGCTCTTTTGGATAACTGTGTCAACTGTGACCCCTTCTCCGCCTTTGATGGAGTAACAGTGCAAAGCACAACCCTGTTCAGTGAGCTGGACTGGCTTCTGCTGCAGGATAATGTGCTGCCAGGTATTGGGACAGGTATCAGAGTCAGGTCCTTGGGACCTGGTCCTGTGTTCAGACACCACGACCAGTTCTGTAGGCACTCCCATATGGTGAGCATACACGAGGCCAAGTTTTTCAGATCCCAGAAAAAGGGAGGATGTGTCCTTGCTTTATACGTGAGCACATTGTTGAACCATCTACGGATTCTCCTGGGTAGGCAGCATAAAGCGAGAGGACTGTCACCCCTCTGAGTGCTTGAGATGTCATGGTGTGGCTCCTGAAAGAAGAGTCTTAGCAGTAAAAGACAGCAGTTTCTGTAATTTCAGTGTACTTAACACAGAGAGACCTCTGACATATTCCTCAGGGTGAACTGAAGCCTCTCCCCTGCAGCATGTTCAGGGCACCTTCCAGCAGAGCATGTAAGCATGTGCTTAGTTCTTAATGCATGGATGGTGCCAGTGAGCTTCAGGCATGTGCTGAAATATGGATAAGCATTTGAAGTGCTCAACATCTTGGGGCTATCAAGCCCGGAATGGATCAATCCCAAGACGTTATTCAAATTGTGGATTTCCAATTCCATGTATTGAAAAAAAAAAAGAAAAAAGAATCATTGTCTCTATTGCAAAGATGGAAGAATTAAGATACACAAAGAGGTTGAAGAACTTAGTCAATGTCAAGGCACATGTCCTTAGGGGAAATCCAGAAATATAACCGGTTTCTTTCTGAAACCCACTCCTGTTCTCAGCCACTTCAATACCCCTTTGCTGTTTCCACACTTTTCTTGTTACAGCTGGTGGCTATCACCAAGCTGGAAATCTGAATGTAAAATACATTTAAATGACTATGCTTTTTGCAGCTTTCTGCCTTACATATTTTTGTTGTGTCTATTGTTTCTGCTATTTGTCCCACATTTTAGAGGACAAGCCAGTCAATGGGTTAAGTGACAGAACGTTTTTCATCTTATTTAAGTATGTCTCTATTAAAATGTAAACTGCTTTCTACCCCCTTTTGGGAAAAAAGGGGGAAAAAAAAGCCTACTGCTATAGATGAGGTAAAGTCATGGTAATTTTCCCCAATTGAAACTCCTGACTTTGTGTCTTAGCATCATATACAGCATAATTTATAAAAGTGTGAGCAACTGCAGAATTGTTCTTCTAATAGATTCTGAAGATTCCAATTTCCATTCTGCCACACAAGACTGAAAATCCACTTGTGCTCAGTTATCTGTATCTTTGCCTCATCCTCAGACTGCATCAAAAATCAGGTTCAGGTGCAGGTTAAGAGCATGCATTTACCTCAGGAATATGGGACTTATTAAATATCTCTACACAATTAACATCACCATATCAATAAGAATTATCATTATGTCCTGTCAATCAGGTGCTGAATTTTGCTTCAGGGAAACAAAACAATTTAAATTATAGCAAGTGCCCCCCCCTTCTTTTTTTTACATGCTTCTCTTAAAATTGGATAATTATGTGGCTTTTCATTAGATTCCTCTAAGCATAATAGATCACGATATTCACCCTTTGACCTTGGTGATGAATGTTTCTGGTGAAAACATGTGACAAGCAGTGTTCTAATGAGAATAAAATACTGAATAACTGTGAGTCTCACATAATGAAAGAACAAAAGCGAGAAGCACAACTACTTTTAAGGTTGCAGTGCAAAATGTGTTCATATAGCAATTCTGACAGACCGGAAGAGCAACCCTTTCCTTTTAAGGTTGTACCAACAAACTTTGGTATCAGATGCAGAGACAAAGGCAAGAAAAGACAAAGGAATCTTTGTATTCTGTGTAAACTCTGTAGGAACATGAGAAGTGGTCTCTTTCTGTACTGTCTAGGCAAGATGCTACACAAAGCACTGCTATTAAGTTTTCCTAAACATCTCAAATTTTTATGTGTGTATTTATACTATAAAAGAACCATAAATTCAATTTGTTTCCAATAATTTAGAGTGGGGCTAAGTAGGTCAAATTCTCCCTCATGCAAACAGCCACACACAGAAGTCAGTCAAGTTACAACACTGGTGATTATTATTCACTGTGTTTATAAAGAATTATTTTTGTGGACTGACAAAGATGACATACCAGTCATCAGTGCCAAAACAGTGAGGGAAAAAAGGAGGGTTGGCTAAATTAGAAATTGTTAGCAGCTACTTTTTTGGGTTTTTTTGTTTTGTTTTGTTTTGTTTTGCAAGTCTGAACCCTACTGCCACCTTTCAAAAGCAAGCTCGGAACAGGGTTACTTACACCCACCTCTGCTGTGGTCATTTAGGCCCTGGTCTTGCTGGAGTAATGACTGCAGCAGGAATATTTAATTTAGAAGATAGTTATCTTCTGGCTTTGTTCTGTCTTGGTTTTGCATGTGTTTTGGTTTTTTTTTTTGCATTTTGTTTGATGTCTGGGAAATTCTTATACTCTGAATTATCATCTCTGCTAACAAAACTTTCAGTCAACTTCTTAAGAAAACCTTTTGCTTCTTATTTCTGGCTGGGATTCATGTCTGATTCAAGGTCAGCTGTTCCTTAGCGTATAATAGAAATGGCTTTTTGTCTGAAATCCTGTCCCCGAAAAGACAGTGAACGTTTTGCTGTAGACTTTTGCGACAAGGATTTCAGCTATGCGTCATGCCAGGTTCTCCTTGGAGTTACTCTGTTATTGCAGTTATTGGCACAATGTTATTCTGAATTGAGGACTACATAATGGAGAGGGGAATTTGGCCTCTTGCCCTTATTAACCTTCCAGAATATTTTTGTCTAAATTATTGCTGCTCTTATTTAATAAAATGAATTAAATAACATAAAATACTAATAAGGAACAACAGCTGTAATTTCCTCAGTAGTTGGGCAGTAAAGCTCTCTAAGTAGCTCCGTCTAAGGCCAGACCTTCTACTCACACTCGTGAAGAATTTGAAGGCCACAGCCTGGTTCAACTACATGACATGAAAAGTCAGGAGATTTGCACGGTAATTTGAAAACAGAGTGAAAAAACAGCATAAATAGAAAGTCCTATTTCTCCTTCCCCGTGTCTGTAAGCACCGTGGACAATAATGCACTTTAAGGGAATTTAAAGGATGAAGAAGGCCTAATGGGCATGCCATGCTGATAAGCAGATGCATTTTCCATGCTTCCTACAGGACGACCTGGAGAGCAATCCCACAGAGGGAAAGATGTGCTGTGGAGTCCCTTTCCACCAGCAGCCCTTGCCTCCTGGGTTAACCCTCCCCATCAGCTGGCCCACATGGCCTCCAGGGATGTCCCAGGAAGCGCTGGGGAGGGCTCTGCCCTCACGCTCCCTCCTTGCTCCAGGATGCTCTCAGCCTGCCGCCGCATTTTGCCAGCTGCATGTTATCCTTCCCCTTCCAGCCCTGGGTAAGCGAGCGTGTGCCGCTGCAGCCCCTCCTGCACAAGCTCCCTGCACGTGTGGTGCGAGCAAGAGGCTGTGGGGCAAGGCTGGCTTCTCCTGCACCTCTGCACATTCATGTCCGGCCCGCTGCATTTCACAGCAGTCTGAATCACGCAAATATTTGGTCCTTCAAGACCCGGGCATATGTCTCATCAGCTGTGAAAATATCAAGGGAGGAAAGAAGAGCATACTTATAGCAAGGCCTAATGAAGAGAACAAGTTTTGATTTTCATGCAGGTGAATCATTAAAGGCAAAATAATCTTATTGATTGTTTGTTACAGTTGTCTGAATTGAGGGCTGTCTCCTAGCAGATTGAAATTTACTGTGACTGATGGGATCTCATAAACTTAGATCAAAAGGAGAATAAAAATGAAGGATCTTAAAAGAAAATCACCCCAAATAAAAATGTTAGTGTCAGAAAGAAGTAAATAAAAATGTACTATATGCATTAACCAATGTTGCCTGCTTACCCAGTGACTGTCATTAAAATTTACCACAACAAATATTTTGATGATATACTCCACTGAATCTCTCTTTAGAAAGAAAGAAAGAAAGAAAGAAAGAAAGAAAGAAAGAAAGAAAGAAAG
>VZTL01015249.1:31518-41518 GCA_013400535.1 Scopus umbretta
AAGGGAAGGGAAGGGAAGGGAAGGGAAGGGAAGGGAAGGGAAGGAATACAACACAGACCCTAATGCTTCAACTGCGAGAAACGCTTTCACTGGGACCTACAGCTTCTTAGACATCAATACAAGACACAAGCCTGTAAGAACCTGGGTTTCATTAGTTCTGGTGTGCATGAAAGGAGCATATTTTCTGTGGAGCAAACCAAAGGTTATAAAATATTCCTATTACAAGTTTTGCATGTGCAAAACCAGGTTGGCCTCAATAAAGGACTGAGAGAAAGAATTCATTACTGCAGTCATTTCTCTTCTTCATATTGGTGGCATGAGAGGCAATGAGAAACTCTGGAAGCCATTCATTATTCTGTCTGTCTATCTATCTATCTATCTCTCTACCTATGTATCTATCTATCTATCTATCTACCTGTCCTATCCTAGTATAAATGCATCTTCTACAGTTGCTGGTCAGAAGCCGGACTGGTTTATGTAAGGGACCAAAGACTTGCATAAACTATGACATTAAGTCCAAGGAAAATTGTTTTCTTCCTTCTAACATTGCAGCTATCAGTAGCTCAAAGCAGGTGCTTGGAGAGCTAGGGCCGGGATAGGAAAACATCTGGCTAGAGAGAGGGGCCCAGTAACAGGGGGGGTTACTGAGGGAGTAACNAAACAAAGACTTTGGTCTCCTGAAACTTTTACAGAACTCTGTTAAAGTTAACCTGCAGAGCAATGTTCTGGCTCACAGTGTCCCTGTGCCCATCCAACCCCTCATCAAGGCAGCTCATCTAAAGCAACAAGAAGCTAACCATGCAGGAAAGGTGACTGGTTTTATCCCAGAAAAAAAGAAAAACAAAACAANCTATCCTAGTATAAATGCATCTTCTACAGTTGCTGGTCAGAAGCCGGACTGGTTTATGTAAGGGACCAAAGACTTGCATAAACTATGACATTAAGTCCAAGGAAAATTGTTTTCTTCCTTCTAACATTGCAGCTATCAGTAGCTCAAAGCAGGTGCTTGGAGAGCTAGGGCCGGGATAGGAAAACATCTGGCTAGAGAGAGGGGCCCAGTAACAGGGGGGGTTACTGAGGGAGTAACAGAGTTACAGGGGGCTGGAGAAAAGGACCTGTTTCATGCCTTGCATTAGAGACCATGCTAACCACGTTGCATCCTGCTCTGCTCAAAAAACACTCTCCAACTGAAGGAACCCAGAGACTGTACACAAAATAAAGAAGGCATGAACACACCACCCAGAGAGGTCTTCATCCTGTCTCTGGGTGGGTTTCTAACGCTGTTTCCCAAATAGGTTGTGACTTAACATTCCTGTCTGCAAGTGCTGTGAGCTGTTGGTTGACCCTGCAGGGAGGGCTGAGATTGCTTCCTGTTGTTCCCTTTCCAAAACGCAAAATATGTGAAGGGAAGGTTCTCTGAGAAATAGACATACTTTTCTGGAGAACAGGAGGGATGCACACAAAGACTGTAATCAGCCACACATAATCACATGGCTTGTTATAACTGCATGGATACCTGAATTTTAGTAAACATGCTGTCAGGGATGTGGTAGGAGGCTAGGAGAATGGCAATTCTCCAGACAGCTGACGAACCTGATAGACTATCTTTCACGTCTGCTAATATATTGAAACCAGCTGACCTAAAGGAAAGCCTACCTTCTCATGATAAAAATGGCATCTTGAAGGATTTGAGATTGACTGATGCCTGTGACTCTTCAAGCCCAGAATAAATAATGAATAATTATGCCAATAAATCATATAAATAATACAATAGCTGCCATTATAGTTAATTTTATATCTTTGGTTCCCACCACAGATCCATTTCTTTTCCCATTCACTAAGCTTTTCTTTATTCTCATGTGTATTCCTTCTCATCATTGACGTTTTTGTCTTGGACTGTACTATGGAGCTTAGTTACTTTTGGTAAGAAGCAAGGAAAAAAATCATCCAAGCAACTCACAAACCTGTGCCAGTAAAACTCCTGGTATAGACATAATTTTACTGGCAACACAATCATTTTGCTCCAGTAATGTATTTTATTCTGGGAGCTGGTAGAACTTCACATAAGTTACAGTGACAAGAGGACTTCTGCCAGCTTTACTGGTAGGACCAGCTGCCAGAGGTATTTCAAGATGCTTTTAACAGCAAACCATTTCTAGGAGGAAAAGCCTTATTCTCCTTCACCTCAGACTCTCCTTTACTTTTCCCTCATTTTTTGCTATAAGAATCACCCGCTGCTAACGATAAATGTAGCTGACCCGGTATTAACATAATTTCACTGAATACACAGACAAGGACAAACTGTCTCCCAGCCAAGAAACCAGAAGTAGGTGGGGAGATACTTAATTTAAAGAAACCCTGCTACAGTTCAGGGAAGATTTTTAGTATGTGATCAATAAATAACAAGGAGCTCCAGATATGTTTATTTGTGTCATTTACCTATCTGCTGAGACAGAAGTCTGTGGGATTTCCAATAGGTGGGTAGATGAACCTTTTATTGATTCCTGTATGATTTTTTTAATTAAGAGTGCTGCTGTCTTGTGCAGAGGGGGAATGAAAGTCTCTCCTTTTCCTCTTATCAGAATTAATCAGAACATCTGCAAGTAGAAACTGATGATAGGTTAGAAGTATTTTTCTGGTTATGGGTTATTCCTTTTCAGGGACAATGAAGAACTTGTTCTCCAAGTTTTCCCTTGCTGCAGTGGCACATAAGCCCCCCTTAAACAACTCTATCAGCTTCCTCAGGCCAGTCCCTATAATCACCAATTATGTTTCATAGCATTAAAACACGTACAACATTGCCCTCCAGCATCTGCAACACATGTTTTTGTCAACCCCCCCCTGATTTGCACTGGGGCTTAAGTCATTCCTGAGCCCTGCGGTCACGCATGGAGCACAGCCAGGGCTGCCCGAGCCCGTCAGTGCCATCAAAGCATACAGCCATCCCACTGTTTTGGGGATCCTGTGGCTGCTCTGTGTCCAGTAATGCATCTTCCCTCATCCTGCCCGAGTCTTTTTTCCTAATCATTTTTCTAAGTAAAGTTAGCAGCTATGCCCACTTCGGAAGCAGTTTTGCTTAGACTAAGAAGCTGTCACAGTGCTGAGAAAGCTGCAGCTTTAACCAGATTTCATCTTTGTGTGTCACTGCTCATGTCAAAGTATAAATGTACTCAGACATAAGAGTTGTCCTGCTTTCATCAAGGGAGCCAGCCTGCCTTCGCCTAGTTCCGCTTGGTTAAGCTTGTTATTTAAATTGTTAAAATTGAGACATCGGCAGTAAATTTCAGAGAAGATATAACAATTATTAGATACAAGCAGGGCTCTTGTACTTGTGAACATATCATGCCCTCCATCCACACGGAATTAGCCACAAATAATTTACAGCAGTTTCTTTAAGAAGTGTGCCCCGTAGTACTTGGATGACATTAAATCACAGTCATTCCCAACTGGATCATATTTCCAACTTTAAGATAGATTTGATGCTCGTCAGCGCCGTGGCTCAGGACTCCTTTTAAACCTGCCAGCTCTTGAAGAACCGAGCTTTGACTACCAGTGCTGCCTCCTGGCTGAGACCTGTGAGGGTAGTTGTCTCCCGTATGCCAGGCCAGGCAGCACAGTCACCCTTTGGAGGCCGAGGAGGGCTGAGAGGATGTTCGGGTGACTTTGTCCCATTCAGCTCCTGCTTGAAAACGGGTGACAGTGGGAGGGGGGGGACTTGCATCTTGCTCTGGCAGGTCTGAGCAAGAGGGATCACTGCTGAGGCTGGCAGGAAAAAACAAGTGGTAGGTGGAAGCTGAGAAGTTTACATCAAAAAGGGGTGACATGTATGTATATACAAGTAAAATGGGAGACTTGTTGATTTTGTTACGGACTGTGCAAGGAGTGAAACTCCTTTTGTTCTTCCATGTGGGCTTGACTTCCACACGAGCTTTACATCCCCTCAGAGCAGATGAGTATAAACAACTAAAAGGTTAAAAGGTAATAGGAATATTGAAAAAAGTTGCCTAATGCAAGAAGGGGAAAGAGGGAAGAGCCAGCAGAAGCGGCCTGTGGTGCTGTCTGTCCCCCCAGGGAGACATCCCTTTGGTGGTGACACATCAGCTGGGTGCCCACAGGCACGGGTGCAAACAGACAGGTACATGCAGTGCAGAGATGGGCAGGGGTTTCTAAAGCCCTCCCACACTTTTGCTCTCCTGGCACAAAGCTGTGGCCCTGCTGTGCCTTTTTGCAGGAAGCAAAGAGTCATAGAGGGTCCCCCTTCAGCCCTGCATGGGACACCCAGGCAGAGCCCTCAGGTAGCAGGATAAGGGTCACCAGCTTTCCCCATTTTCACACAGAGGACTGGAAAGGGGAGGGAGGCTCTCTATTGCCTTCCCTGCTGTGCCACCAGCACTCTTCCAGGCAGGAGAAGGGGAATGGGAAGGCTAAGGAGTCATTCGTGCCAGGAAAAGACCAGGGACACACTATATCTTCTTTGAAACACCTGTTAAAACAGGGATCAATACATGGCTCCCAGAGTTACAGTCTGGCTCCTGCCCTTTATTCACAGTAGTGTGAAGGCTTCAGTCTAAGCTTATAGAAATAAGGGACAGCAATAACATTGCCATTGAATCCCAGGAGCCCTCTGTTGTAAGATTTAACAGCCACAGGTCTGTGAACACTGGAAGGTGGCCTGGATGGCCCTGGAGAAGGAGAAACGGAAAGGCTGATCAGCAGACCTTGTGCTAGAGGTAGAAGTAGAGGAAAATATTTTTCCTCTGGAATTTTGTTTTCATTCAAATCCATGCACAAGCAATTTTGCTGGGGAAGGACATGTAGCTCTGAAAATGAAGAGGAGGGGAGAAGGGCACTGGGACCCAGTAGCTCTCTCTGTGCCCAGCGGTACGTAGTCCCATCTTATTATCACAGAGGCAATCTTACACAAAATCATGCATATTAGGTGACTAACCCCATCTTTACTGGGCAGGAGAGTGTTCTTGCTTGAAGCCAAAAACCAGAGGACTCTCATATTTCTGCTCAAGCAGAACTTGTGCCCTGGGGACAAGGCATTGTGTCCATTGCATCCAGTGTCTCTCGGATGCCTTGCTGTTACTGTGCATGTATGAACTATCTGCTCCGCACATTCACAGCAGGTTGACCCATCCTTGACATGTGAGACATGCCTCTCACCCTAGTGCCAGCCTGTGTATGTACATCTCTCTCTTGTCTGGGACACCCAGCTGCCCTGAGACATGCTGAAACAGCCATGGCAGTACTGCATTTCTGGGCATGTCTTGATACACCAAGAGATGTGATCACCTGAGGATTGCATGGTACAGGTTAGGGGTGTTGGCAGTAAGGGTAAGGGTTGTTTACAGAGATGCTGGTGTCCTTGCCAGAGGTGGAAGCAAGGAGAGCAATGAGGTAGGAGATCAAACCAGACGGACATGACTTGGACCTAGAAGACAAAGATTAGTAGAAATGTAAGAGTTGAGAGTTTAAAAGACTATTTTTCTCTGCTCCTACATTGAATGAAGGGACCATTCTTCTCACTCCTGAGGGCACAGATTTTATCCAAGTATATAGGAAATTTTCTGTCTTCTGCAAAGGTTGGAAAAACAAGTATCAGAGAGTGAATTAGGGACTCCACAGAGAATAACTATCATCTGGGGATCTGCTGTTTGGAAAAGCTGGATGCAGAAAGATGTGGGTGCTGAGAGAGGTCTCTCCAGTGTGAGGTAGTGACCATACCAGAAGTTGAGGCCACAGCTGAAGGAGCTGTGATGAGAGGTGAGAGCCTGACACAAGGATTGCTCATCCATCCAGGTCACTCTGGGGTACCTGAGAAGTGGACCATGCTGTCTTTGGGGTTGTTTCACTCTCAGCTCCTGTGAATGGGCTTTGAACCATTCGGGTGAAGTACCTGAGCTGAACCCAGCAACTTTCACCACGTCTTACTGTGTTCCTGAGTGTTCTCCCTCACTGGGCTGATTTTCCATGAGGGAGAACCCCAAGATATCCTTTCTGAATTACTTTTGCACTTTGCATAAGATCAAAAATGTCAAACCACTTTTTAAAAAAGCCAAACCACTCATACAAAAATTACCTATATGAGCCCAAAGTGTCATTCCCAAGGGAGTGCTGTTAAAATAGGCTGCAAATGTTTTGGTCTTGGTTTTCATCTTTTCTCTCTCAGTGCGACTATGACATGTGCTGGTATTTGCTTTGCAAGATAACAGCAGACATAGGACATTTCAGGAAATATGAGGAGACAGCTAACTATAATATCTGCAACATGATCAAAGCCAGCATAATGATGGTCTGAATCTAACAGGAAAGCAGCAGTGGTACAAACTGGACACATAACTTTAAAAATGTCATGTCTTGTTATCAGCAATGCGACTAGCCAATCCTTGGTTAAAAGTGACTGTAAGTCTATAGAGGGAATGCAATGCTGCACTCTCCCCAGGCATGATACAAGTTTCCAATACACAGCTTCTTCACTTTAAAACATCACGCTAACTAGGTATGGATGTTGACAACAGTCCAAAAATCCCGATGGCTGGCCGGTGCCTGAATGGAAGAGGAAAGCTTCGCTTTCATTTCTCCTGGTCTGCCTTCCTCAGTATTGTCCTCGTGCGAGCCCTGCCGCGCTCCTGCTTCAGCCTGAGCACCAATAAGCACATTTTACGATTGTTTGCTGGGTTCAAAACACTTGAAACATTTCAAAGCACCTGACATCCTTTCAAGTTAGCTGCTAAAAAACCGAGCGCAAACAGAATGGGTTTCAGAGAAGCTCTGTCAATCAGCGCTGAATCTGTATGTTCTCCGAGACATTCCTTATCCTGGCTGATTTATTTCATATTAAAAGGGCTGTCAATCTGTATCACAAGAACAGGTTGAAAAAAAAAAGTGAGTGATGTCTGTGACTTTTTTTTGTTTATTTAAAATGATATTTCCCCCCTCCTTCTTTCCCCCTTTGCGTTCTCTCTTACCCACCCACCCCCCTTTATTTTTCTCTGCAGGTATGGCATGAGTGTTGTATACCACATGCATTTAAATTAGAAATATATTTTGCAAAGCTGTGGCAGACCCTTTTTTATTATCCATCAAATATATCCCTTTTACCATCTGATGGCTTGGCAACAGGATCATCTCTCTTTCAGTTAAAATAAATGGGCCAGTAAAGTGGTGGAATATTCACTGTGCTGAAAAGACTTTACACTAGTTAATGTACACTGCGTGTTGTGGGTTTCATTAGTGCAGAATACTAATGATGCACTGCATGTCTCCCCACGGTATTGCTTTATTGTACCAGCTGTATTATTGTTTTATATTAATATATTGATTATTGTCTTTTTCTCTTGTGTGTGTTTTGTCTCCTAACTTTTTTCTCCTGGCATTGCTTACCTATTACAGTTGGCAGTTTTTTCAATATCACATTTTTGGAATGAATGTTGATATTTATATGATTTCTTTTTGTTTTCCCCTATGTCTCTGAAGTAATTAATTTCCCTTGTTTGCTGCACAGATGTTGCGATATTTTTCAGTGCAAGTTGATAAAGAATGACACCTCCACATACAGGTATAGAGGAAAAATGGATAAATACCTTGGCATTTCAAATTCTAAGGTGGGGAGGTATCTAAACTCTCAACAGACCAATTCTTGGGGTTGGACAGAGGCTGAGAAAGATCTGGTTTCTGGATCTTCTCCACAGTTTGTTGGACTGCTGAACTCTAAAAGCATGCTTTCTATAGCTGAGATAACCCCTGCACCTGGGCTGGGTGGTTGTTCTGTTCCTCTGAGGAAAGGAGAGGTGAAAGCTGAATTACCAGGAAGAATTTGTAATTCATCAGTACCTGGAGTGTAAAGGCACCATCACTTTGATCCATGTCAATTCAGCAGCTAACACCATGGGACCTGGTCCAGGTCTGGAGCTTGTAGGCACTATGGCAATATAGATAACAAAAGAAGAGTAACACCCTGGTAAACATGAAATTATGCAGCTACTTGTGTCCTGTGGCTGATAAACAACGCATTCTCATAATACGTCGCTATAGTGACTTTTTCACAGAGAGCTTGCTGATGACGGTAAGTCTGTGAGCCTCCTGAACATGCTGCTGGCAGTGTCAGGGAGGAGAAAGTGGAGGTCTGATGACTGACCAGTTGCTGTAGGAACCTAAAATACCCCCCCAAAACACCATCTTGGTGGGCTGCTGGGTGGAAGCCCCTGTGAGCTTGGACTGGCATGAGGAGATACAGGGCCTTGAAGGCTGGTAGGTAAAGGAGGTCCAGGAAAAAAATTATTTGGAAGAAGATGTGGCAGCATGGCCGGGTGATTCATGCAGTGAACACTCAGCGCATGGCCTTGTCCTGTCCAGGTGTGCAGGAGGCAGAGCCAGCTGTGGCTGGCATCTGGTCTGTGAGCCTCACAGCTGCAAAGTACCCTTGTTATTCCTACCCGGCTTGCGGTGTGAGAAAGTTTCAGTACCTCCTCCTGACAAAACAGTGTGGATCAACCCTCTGCTCCCCACAGCCAAGTTCTGTGCAAGTGAGCGGCTTGCAGAGTGTCAGGCACGGCCAGAGTGATGTTTCTCCTGTTGCCAGGGAATGAAGGTGATCAACATTTTTTATTGGCATAAGAAGGGATAGGAAAAAGCTGTGTTTGAAGAGCAGATGCCAAATTGCTGTGTGAATCAGGTGACAGTGCTGGATTTCATGACCACAGGAGAACAGCCTCCTGTTGCTGAATTGGTGTCTCTAGGGCTTAGCACCCTTCCACCACAGTATGCTTGTGCTGGAAAATCAATATGCATTTGCAAGCCCTGCTGTTAAGGTGCAAGTGACCTGTAGGCAATATGTAACCACAGTAATCAGAGAACTTTGTAAACTCAACAGCAGTTAAGGAAGGAAGACAGAGTTTTTTCTCAGTGTGAAATAACAATCAATGACTAATAACTTATTCCTTGAAATAATCAAACAGAAGGAGACACAAAGACTACCGTGTACTGGACTGTAAAATCAGTGAAATAACCCATGGTGAGCCTCTGCAAACAAGTGTTTCCACCCACTCCATGTGTTTGCAACTCTGGCAATTAAGACCCAAGGAAAGGTCTTTTGCGCCAAGCATGTTCTGTCACTAGAAATAATCCTGGGGGGGATAATTCCCCTAGCCTTTTCAGTCCAAATTTGTGACTGGTGTTACCCACCAGCTCTCTCCATGGAGTAAGTCAGCATGACTTGCTGACTTCAATAGGGGAAAAACAATTTACAGTCCTTATGGGTATGATTGACCTTGATGGATCATTCTTAAAATGTCAGCATCAGCATTACAAAGACTTTGCAAGGGTGATTATAATGGTAAAGCTCACTAGTGGACAAGCAGTTCATAATGGCAAAGGAATTATTTTGCTGAGACAGTGAAATCATCTACTCTTTGTGGCAAAGAAGCTGCAGGCAGAAAGACTTTTTGTTGATTTTTTTGTTGTTTTTGTCTTTTACTGGTACAGTTACATAAGGTAGGGCTAAGATGTCAAGGTGGTGTAGCAGCCTGTATTTTTCTTTCCCAAATTAGAGGTTAAGTAAGCCAATAGAAACTCAGTGGGAGTCAGGAAATGTTGACTCGTAAAGAGGCAAGATGCTGTCAATCACCTGGTGAGTGATATTCCTGTTTGAGTGAGTCAGTAGCTCCCGAATACAGAGCCTGGCATGAGCAAGGGGCTGGAGTTTCTGCCTCACAAGAACTGCAGTCCCCACTGCCCTGCCCAGCAGTGCGTCCGCTGGCCACATCTCATTGCTGACTGTGAGTCTTTTCACACTCCTAACACAGCTACACAAGAAAGTCTTGTCATTGCCTCCCTTTCCCTGATTTTAAGCTCCTCTGTTTCAATTGTAAGCTTTCTTGGGTGAAACCTGTATCTTTCATCTTTCTTTGCGGGCTGTAATTTTGGTGAGCATCTCTCAGAACATCAGTGTTTGTGCTGCTTTGTATTGTACGCTAATATATACTTCATAATTGTT
>VZTL01015249.1:46518-126623 GCA_013400535.1 Scopus umbretta
CAAAATGATTAAAGGGCCGGAGGGACAAAGGCTGGAGGGAAATTATTGAGCATGTAAGCAAGGCGTGAAAACGAATGTATATAGTTTATGTAAGCAATCTTTAAGGAGAGGGCATGATGACATAAAGTATAAATATCAGGGAGGGAGGGGAGTTATTTGAGTTGGTAGAAAGGATTACGGCTAAAACAGAAGAAGTGAAAGTGAGAAAAGGAAGATGTACATGGCCTTATGAGGAAAATTTTCCAGAGTGTGAAAGCTGCAGGACCATGGAGCAGTCCTCTAAATGAATTGGTGGAAGCTCCATCTCTGGAGACATTTAAATCTGGACTGTACAGAGCATTAGAAAATATAAAAATACACTGTAGGGAACAATCCTGCACTGTCAGGGGATGGACTAGATGACTTAATGCATCTTTTCCATTTCTAATTTCAATGATTCTATGGCTCATTAATTGCGTATCATACAAATGCAGTAAAATTTGATGGGAATTTAAAAAAAGAGCCCACATTGTGGGAAGGCTGCCAGACTGAGTATAGATATATTTCTTAAAACATAGGAGACAAGTGCATCTTTCCTTAGGGTTGTTATTATTACCCTTAAGTTATTCTATTTACATTTTTCTTTAGGATATTTATGCTGCACGTAGCTGAGTGCAGGATAGGTGATACTTTCCTGCAAGCATGTCTTGTGAATTGATGCTTTGCACTGTTTCCTTAGGAACATAAAAATGCACACTGTCCTACACTGGGATGTACTAGGGCAAACTGAAGTGGTAATCTCCCTTTGCAGAACTGGTATTATATAGGGCTCAATCTTTTTTGTTGAAATAGATGACAGAACTTTGACTGATTTCAGTACTCTGGGACCTAAACACAATTTTGCTAGGAGTCCCTGAATCCAGAGCTTGCTAGAAAATTCAGTAGCAGTTTCTCAGTGAGAGGACAACAACATTCTGAGACAGTCAGGGATTATGTGTTGAAGGCCTTTAAATAGATGCTGGTTCTTGATCATATGCATTGGCTATTCAAATGAAGTCATTATGCAGCTCAAGCCAACCTTTTTCTCCTCCCAAGCACACCTCACACCTTGAGTGGGAGATTCGTGTAGCAGGCTGCTGCTTCTTCAGCCTTTCCCACAGAATGAGCTACATCCCATATTTTTTAAGCAGGACATAGCGGTGGCCTCCTACCTCAGACCAGGCACACCTGAGTAGCAGAGCCCTGTGATCTTCCACCCAGTGGTGACTGGTGTGATGATCTTGGAGCAGAGAAGAACTGGTGTGATGATCTTGGAGCAGAGAAGAAACCACAGCATCGCACCTCAGCTGGGGACATACCACACCTCTTGACATGTGGTAGACCATGACATTGGCTTAAAAGTGGTTAAAATTATACTTGAAAAGTCTCTGGCCCCGCAGGTGCTTTGGGAACGCAAGACTGTGGCCAAGTTCTTGCCTCAGCTGAAGCCTTTGGTGCTTAGACTCTGCATCGGTGAACTCGGGCTAGGCAGCTCATGTGTTGGGCTTTTTTTACCTACTTGTCTAGAACAGTAAAATAATGTTAAAGAGCAGCACAGTTGGGTGCAGCTGGCCAGTAACTCAGCTTTATGGTATCTTAGCAGAAAATTGAGTGAGGCAGGGAATCAGGGTATACTAGCACATATACATAATATATTTCATTTCACTAGCTGCTTGCTAAACACAAACCACATCTTTCTTTTCCTGTCTAAACATGCTGTTACGGAAAGTTAAGTCCTGTCCTCTTAATTTCTAACCTCAGTCTGTTAACTGGCTCTGTCCTGAGCTGTCTCCCTGACCATATAAACTACAAAACATTGAGTAAATCTATTTATGTTTCCATTTTAACTTCTTACTGATGTTTTTTTTATTTTTAAGAGCTGTACAAACTTCTTCAAAAGGTTAAAAATGAGGCCCCTTTTTCTACAAAGAGCTCTGTAATAATTAGCCCATTCTGAGCCTGGGTAAAAGGCTGTGGCCTGTTAGTAGCACACCATGAGAGTGCCATTTTCCCCTAACTTTCCATGATAGTTTTGGCACTGATCAATTCACATGGTAGTAATAACTTCTTAGATAGGAAGTGATTTTGTTTCACTTAAAAAGAAATAAGGGGCAGAAACAAAACAAGATGGCCACTGCAGAGAAAAGCAGGGCAGCAGAGTCTTACTTGAGTTATAAGGCACCTTTGATTGTTGGGGGACTGAAGGAGAGGGGAAATGGTGGACCAGCTGGGCAGTGGAAAGGAGAGATCTCTTGTTACCCTCCTGGTCCAGGACAGGGAGATGCCAGGGCTGCTTACAGCATAAGCATGGACCTCAGCACTGGAGACCTGTTCAGACTGTGTCTGGAGCACTGAGGAGGCTCAGTGCTGAACTTGTTTCTCCTGAGTAATTACGATGTGTGTTATTGCTTTACCACTGGACCTTGATGACTGCATGTTTTATTAATGAACCGTGGCACAACAGCACCACCACAATGCTGGTGAAAAAGATGCTTCCACATCACAGCTCTTTGGAAGGATCTCTACTGTTCTGCGTGTATTTTCCTTCAGGATGGAGTTCATGCAAATTTCTTACTCTTGGAAAGGCAAATTCTTTATGTCACCCTTGTTCTGCTCTGCTCTCTGGAATAGAGTAACAAGTGTGATTGCTGTAAGGATACTTTGGGTGGTCCCTTCCAGAGCTCCCCTAACCTTCCTCACCCTCGTTGGCTTCTCTAGATCCCAGCTGCAAGACCATGAAGAGATAAGACCTTCTCTGGACCTATTCTGCCGAAAGAAAAATAAAGGGAGAAGAGTGTGACCTATACTTACAGCCTGTGAGACCAACGCCAGCATCTGAGAAAGAGTCTTAAAAAAGTAATAACATTAATGCAGATGTAGAACTGACATATTTAATTTACAATGGGTAGACAATTCCAGACAATCACTCCCACAGCTATCATAACTCAGACACATTTCATATATGTGTGTGTGCGCGCGTGCTGCATTTATATGTGTGTGTGTATTGCATATAGATATGCAGAAAATTCATTATCATGTACACTAATGGTAAATATTTCATAGGCCTCATTCTTTAAGTCTTAGTCCTTAGTGAAGCCACTGCGGGAAGTTTTACCTGAACAGAAAATGACAAAGGCAGCAAGACTTGGCTCTTTATGGACTGGTCAGCTTCGTCTCACTTTCCTGTTCCTCGGTGGTGACAGCAAGAGCAGAGGGACACCCCCTCTTCCCCTGTGGGGGAAGGACCCCTGTGCCACAGGGAGCAGGCAGAGCAGCGCTTGGGTTTTGTGTCTCATTTTAGAAAGAGGAGGAGTCAGTGAGGACTGCTGGAGGGAAGTTGGAGCGGTGGCTCTGCCTCCTCTGCATAGCCCGAAGCTGTTCCCCCAGGAAAGCGAGAGCCTGATGCGAGCTGTTTACCAATTTGCACGCCTGCAATGCCCATGGGCATGGTCTAGCTGGAGTGTGGCCATCTATTTTTGCTGTGGAAAACCATATTAGCTCCTTGCAGCTCATTAACAAATTATTTAAAAAATCAAAAGAGAAAACTTGATGCCACTTCTTCGTTGCCTTAGGCTGCCTATCTGAAATGACACACACTTGACATGAAATGTCTGTTTGCCTGTGAAGCCTGACCTGGTGCTGATTCTTCAGGTCTGAGCTGGTTCAGCTCTCTTTGCTTACCTACAGTCTTACTCCAACAAGAATCTCCTATGAATTAATAGACTACTGCATGTGAATAAGGGGGAAGAAATCAGGTTTTCATTGAACGCTGGCATGTTTCAGATTCATCTGGCCCAGGGACAGCATTGCTCATGCTAAGTTTATCTAGCTCAGAAAGAGTCTTCTGCTTTTCTGAATCCTTTCTTGTCAAATGGAAACCAATCAATTCTCAGAGGGTGTTGAACTGAAACCAAAAAGCCAGTTTAAAATGTATCTTGCTGGAAATTGGCAAGCCTATCTACCTGCTCCACATCAGTGCCTTTCTGCTCAAGTACTGTCTTTACTTGGCAGCAACACAAGATGGAATAAAAACAAGCAGTTCTTCCCAAATTCCTGCCTGCTTAAATTTACATACAAGATTAAATGATTTTTTGTCTTGTTATTATACCCCCTGGGTTCATGCAGTACAGGTTGTTTTATGCATAAATCATTTATAGCTGACACATTGCCTATAATTTTCTCCAGAAACTGGTAATTTCTTAGTGCAGTAAATTCACTATAATTTATAGCAGAAAACACCTTGGAGTTGCCGAGCTAACATTCCTCACTTGTGGTCCTAAGCTGTCAGGCGCTGCTGTGCTGCTGCCTGCTACCAAGCAGTCACTGCGCTTGCCCCCCAGGCAGCGCCTGTGTATCAGTCACAGGCAAAATTAGGCAGGGAGCCAGAAAGACCCTGACAACTTGTTTGCAAAGTGGTGTGGAACCAGCCAGACCAAAAGATGCTTACTTTTGCTTTTACTTTGGCATTTTATTTGATTGTGGGCCCGAAGAGACTTAGTCATCCCACAACAGTTAACCTCTTCTATTTGTTGCAGTTTAACTCATGAATTAAAAAAAAAAAAAAAAAAAGTTTCCTGTGTGCTGTGGAAGAAGTTTTTCTGAGGAGATTAATAACTTTCTCAGTCACATATGGTCAAGCCCTGTTTGCTTCCAGCCATATTTCAGAATGCTCTGGGGCTTTTCTTGGTGGTAGCTTGTCAAAAAAGCCACACGTTACCCTGATTTATCTGAGAGCCGTTCATGCCAAGCCTGAAGCTGCTCAGCCGTGCTTTGCTTGTATCATTTGTTCAGTGAAATGATAAGCTGAAAGCTCTTGCCTTGTAATACCGGGTGAAATGTGCATGTGTGCTGCACAGCCTTTGGCCTTCTCTGCAGCACATGAAGCTCAGGGGGTACATGTCCGTAGCTGTTGTGCTACTTTGAATGCTGCTTGTACAAAGACAGTTGCTCACCTTGATGAAGGGAAGGAGCAATCATGCTCCTTTGTATATTTTGCAAGTGCAAAAGTCAGTTATTGTGAACTAGGGTGTGAATATGCAGCTTATTCACTGCTCAAAGAGAAATGTTCTTCTGTGGGTCTGCAGCCCTCCTTGGTTAAAACCTGGTCTGCTCCATGTGCAAGGCTCTGCACAAGGGCAGGTCCCATGGAGAAGCTACGGCAGGGTAAAACCCTTCCCTAGTTTCCCCTCTAGTGACATTTTTGTGTGTCTTATCCAAGGACAGCTGCAGATGTATTATCAGCTATCAGAAACACCTTGTCCCCCCTGAGGCACTGCCTCAGCACCCCATTTTCCATCAGACACCCTCATCCCAGTGCTGTGTGGTGGGACCAGCGGATGTGCCATGTGGCTGGCCCTGCTCACTGGGACTTGTTTAGTCTAGCAAGGGGATGGCTGGGAAGAGATAGGATCACTCTCTATAAATACATCAGTGGTAAACAACAGGGAGGGAGAAGGGATTTAAAAAAAATTTTTTTTTTCCAGTTTTAGGACCATGTTGGCACAAGAACAAATGGTTATAAACTGGCTGCAAATAAATTTAGTCTGGAAATTAAAAGAAAGTCCTAATCAGCAGAGCAGGGAGGTCCTGGAACAGTTTTCTGATCGGTGTAGCAGCAGGGAAAACTGAACTGCTGTCAAGATGGTGGTGGATAACTACATGAAAGGTTTTATATGTTATGCTTGTGCTAAGAAGACAGCGGCTGGCAAGCGCGGGAGGTCCCTTCCCATTCTGCTTGCTCTGCAATGTCTCTCAGTGCTTCCTTAAGCTCTCCAGGGAGGGACTCTCCTAAATCATTTCTTCTCTGAGCACCCAGAGGCATCAGCGTCTTCATCCCAGTGACAACACATTGATCAGGGAAGGGCCATCCTCTTCCTCATGCTCCCTGAGCTGAGGTCAACCCAAACAAAATAGAAGGCTGGAGGCTTGGAGAAGCTTGCAAGGTCTAGGTTTTAAGAAATTGTTTTTCAGAGAAACTTTTGAGATTCTGTCAATCCCCAGTTGTTATTGCCAATGTCAACGGCCCAAGTTTCCATCGCTTATTTCTAAATCATAGCTATGTACTTTTGCAAACACAAGCCTAGGTTTAAAATACCTACAAGCTCTTGCTGAAAAAAGCTGCATATATAAGCCATTCGTGAGCTTTTTTCATTAGCAGGGATTTTCTTCACATGCAGAAATAATATTGGGAATATAGACTTATTTTTAAAGATGACTGATGTGTTTTGGTCAATTTTTAAGCTGTATTTGGGGACAGTGTATTGACATAGAAAATAAGAGTAAAAAAGGCATGAGAAAAGGCAGAGAAGATCCAAAGAAAAAGTCACAAACTATTCATAGCAAAATTCCCTAGGTCACAAATCACAGTATTTTAATCAATACAATTTCCAGTTTGCAATTAGGACTGGTCAAAGAAGTTGAATAACATTTAACTGAATATTTAATACTGGCTAAAATTGCTGCCCCAGTGCAATTAGCTCACCAGGACAGACAAGTCTTGCATCTGCCTTTACAGAGCTGCACAGACTTGAAAAGCAGAAATGAAAATTCAGGTAAGGTGTATACTTGCAAATGCACTCAGTGGACATAGCAAAATGCCTTAGTGTAGGTAAATGTATAAACACAGAAAAACAATAAAACAGTCTCGTTTCTCATGATGGCTTGTTTCTTTCTGGGAAATTGTAGGCAAAATCTCTTGACTGGGCACACTGACCACTACTGGTAAAATCTTTTAAATCTAGGCAAGACTTTGGTGTTGCCTGCCTCACTCCCAAAATCCAGAGGCAGGAGAGAGCCCATGGCCCTCACTGCCATCACCAGCGACAAATCACTGGAGACCTTGTTGTCTCGGCCTCCCGTGCGACTCTGGTGTTTGACTTGGCAGCTCCCGACGTTCCTAGTGTGATTCGACTCTTTACCATCACGTCCACCACATGCAAACCCTTCAAAATGTCAAACGTCACAGATTAAAATAAAATAAAATATGGTGATCACAGGATATGTGACTCCCAAGGCAGCCGTGACAAAAATGCATCCTCAATCACATACACTTTTGCCACTTCAAAGGAAATGCCATTTAATGAAAGGCTAACTCTTCATCAGGCCTTTTCAGATCAGGCATTTTTCTCAGGTCTGTTCCTGGAACGTGTTTAAAGAAAACTTTTTCCCCTCACCCGTTTGGAAAATGTTTTACATTCCAGTGTTAAAACTCAGATCACCGCATACTCTCCAGTCCTCTCTAGGGCCCTGCAATAAATGTCACAAGGAAAAGGATAAGGAGGGAGAGGCTTTGACTGGGGCTGTTTCAGGCACCAGTTTAATTTTTAGTTGTTTACTGTAGCTTATATAAATTAAACTCTGAACATCCTTCTCCTCCTCTGTTCCTTTCAACAGATTTCATGCCAAAACCTTTTCAGGTATGCGGGCGTAAATCTGGAGAAATTCCCCTGGGTTGACAGAACCACCATAGAGTTACACTTCTAAATAAAAGCAGTGTACAGCCAGTACGGTTACAAGGTTGTCATGAGCCTCGACTTTATTTTTTCCTTCCAATGTTACAAAACTGTGGTCTCAACACAGTTTGTACTGGACAGTTTCCATCTTCCAAGAATCTGACAAGTAAAGCACATTTGTGAAGAGTGTGTCAGAGATTTCCCGAAAATAAGGGATGTAGCTTTAGACTGTCGATCTGCTCTTTGACACTGCCATGGGAGTTGATTCCAGTGCGGCTGACTCCCAGACTGCTTATTTGGAAAATCCTCACCTAATGGGAGAAATTTCAGATGCGCCTGCATTATTTAGAGACATTATTCAAGCACGTGTAAATTCCCATCTTACACATAATTTCTAGAATTTGATTTCAGTTTTCTATTGCTAAAAATCATCCACTTTGGAAGGATATATTTATGTTTTGATGGTGCATATATCACTGGAGACATCCAGGATACCTGTAAAACCTGATAGTGTAGCAGTAGGTACTATTCTGAAGTACTGATGCGTGGAGCTCTCTTTCCACCCCCAGACTCTCACTGAACCTGCCATCAAAATCCCAACAGAAAGACAAAGACACAGTGGGGTTGATGGTGACTTATTGAGAGTGACAGTGTGTCTTTAACTGGCACACACATCTGGCTCATGGGCTTTTGAACTTCCCTGCAATCCAGGCAAGTCCAAGGAAAAGTCTCTGGTTTGGGCTTTGCTGATCACTCCTTCAGATCACTGTGATGTCTGAAGTACGGCCCATTGCCTTGCTTCTCCAGGCCTCCAAACCAACCAGAGTTACATTTGACAACTCTTCCCAGCACCAAATACGCTTGTTTCCTGCTCTGATCCCTCCTCTCTGTCTTCATCCCCATGTGGGAGAGAAACAGGCAGAGGTTGTTGCAGGTACAGACTTTGCAAACACTTTAATTCATTAAGGAAATGTCGACCATTTGGTAGCAGCATCTTCCCTCTGTAAGCTTCTTTACTAAAGGACAGAAGAGTTCAGGACTGTGGGATATCATCTCTCAACACATCCAGAAACATAGTCCTAGAGCAGAGCATCCAAAGGCCTGTGACAAAGCCTCACTGTGAAGAACCACAGCGGAGATCCTGATAAATCTGTGGTCTTCCTCTCTTTGTATAAATTTGGCATGTCTTGCTGACATGTCCACAGCTCACGCATGAACTGTGAGAGAGCATGTGTTCACCACCACTCCTGGCAGAGAGTCAGGAGTGTGCACTGTCTTGCAACAAATACTGTTGTGTACTCTGAAGGAGTCTTATGCTGGATAGAAAGTATGACAGCAGAGCTAGATGAACATGAGACCAAGCTGTGTACACAGGCTTTTTTGCAAACTGCAGAATGACCAGGAGTTGAGAATGGTTGCTGAATGATGGTCTCAAGATGGGGCTTTTCTCCCTACACCTTCATATCACTCCCCTTTACATTTTTGTCCATACATTTGGTCCATACCCATGCTGGTCCATTTTGAGCTGTCTACTCCAGAAAGCCAGCACATGGTAACAAAACAGTCAGGGGTAGCTTCATTCTTGATGCTGTCTAGGAAGAATATGTTTTATGATAATTTTAGGAGGTTTAGGATGGGTCAGTAATATAACTCAAATTGTATCTCATTTTCCGATGCTAAAAAGCTTCGTACTTCTGTGTCAGGGAGGAGTGTCTCACTCTAATGGAAATTCTAGGGTTTCTGGTTTTTTTTCAGTTCCCAGTGCTTCTTGCTGAGAACTAGGATTTCAGTTATGGCAAAAGGTTTTTGAACCAGCACTTATACGCTTGGGCACTAGCAGAGACTAGTTGAGAGAGTCTGACGACATCTATTGGAATTTCTGGTATGGTAAATAGGGGAAATATTAATCATTTCCTTTTTAAACACCAACAATATGTTCTGTGCTCTGCTGTACAGAACCCAAAGTACAGACAGTGCTTGTACTGAAGAGCTTGCATGTCCAACTAAGATGCTTACAAGCCAGACAGTTTGCAGTGAGTAACCCAGAGGTACAAAAGCTTTTATACTGGTATACATTAAATGATTATGTGCAAATTGTCAGCTTTATAGCTAACTGATTGTAAAAGGAACATGCTAACATGCTGCTATGACAAATACTATTGCTTTAGTTGCAGTCACCAAATGTACAGGCCTATTCCTCTCTCTCATACGTTGTTGTAATTTTGTTCAAAAACTTAAAAGACCACCACAGCCTCCCCAAAAAGGCAAAGGTGAGCATTTTATGAGGTCATTAGAGTTGCCCTGCTGCCCACATTACCTTCATTATGTTGTCATACACTTCTGCTTCTTATTTAGAGGGCTTATGGAATATGTGGAGGATTCCGGCTGATTGTAGATTGAATTGTAGAAAGGAGGAAAGACATAATCTGCTGGGTTTTGGATACGGCAACCAGTCCAAAGCATTGATATGCAGCTGGACCTTTTGCCCTTCAATTTTCTTTCTGCACAGCTGAATACCAATTATTCAGTTGAACACGCCTTTTTGTGCTACCCAGTTTGTATGCCCTTGGGATGAAAATGATAGCTCATGAATAAGGTAATGTGTCAAACTAGCTTGGCAAAATCGGGCAATTGGGCACTTTTTAAAGGTATTAAAACTTTTTCTCCATGGTTAGATCAGGGACCTAATACTCATCTGTTCCCCTGACCAAATGAGGCAGCCCACATCAATCACCAAGCTCTCAACTGGTTTCCTGTGTGCCTTCCAGTCAGAAGGCAGAATGACTGCACAGAGCAGTCTGCTACAGCATAGGCCTCGGGAATGAATGTTTCCTGTGACAAAATGTTCTTCTGCTTTGGGGCACCCTTTCCCAAGAAATCTGTCAAGAGCAGAGTATGAAGTCCAAGGGCAGGAAGGGAGCTCAACAACCAAGAAATGTATGTTGAAAAAGGGCATGTTTTATCCAGATAGCAGTGTAGCAGTGGGTTAGAGGGCATGTCATGAAACAGCAGAGTTAGCATCTTCTCTTATGCTATAAAATAACCTATCTCAGGTGCTGACCTCCAGACCTGGTTTGGATTGAAATGTTCCCTCTGAAATCCATACTGGTTTGTTGCTTTCCACATTGCATTGGTTAAAAATCATGAAGTAATGGTTCCTCAAAAGGGAAATGACTCACTTGCAATGAACAGTTAGCAAGTTTGCTAATGGATCAAGAAGCAGGAGAAAATGCAGATGTGTATTTGCTGTTGAGAGACATTTTCATTAATGCAGTTGGAGAATACACAGGATACTGATAAAATTGATGCTGGCATTGCCCAAAAGGTTGGAAAATGAAAGGAGCAGTGGTAAGTATAGCGAGGGGAGGGAGGGGTGGGAAGACAACAAGACATATACTTCTGGTTAATTTTACATTCAATGTGGGGGTTTTTTGTTGCTCTTTTTTAGTGTAAGACCAACAATTTTGAGAAGAACGCTCAGAGTGTTAAGAATACTGTGGAGCAGGACAAACCTTTTCTTCAAAGACCTAATTGTTAACCAAGACCTACTGAAAAACTGATAACTCCATACCCTTTTTACAACTGGATAAGTTTGGACATAGTGGTTTAGATTTTGAAACACATTTTGTTTTGTGAAGAGGTTAAGTGCTAAGAGGATTTTCAAAGATGCCTAGACAGATCAAATATCTATCTCTAATTAATCTGAAAGAAGTCAGCATTTCAACCACTTGTGAACATGCTGGTAATGTACTTTGCTTATAGAATTGTTCACAAAGCCATAAAAACATTTAAACAGCTTTTTGAGCAACTGTTGGTAAGGCAGTGTCAAGTGAACCACAGTAAGCTCCAAGAATTCAGCCATGCACAGCTGAAGAGCCAACTAGGAGGAAGCCATGGACTGGATGTGGATGCTGGGCTTGAGGACAGGATGTGTTTGTAATTGCAGAAGGATCTCAAGACCTCTTTGTGAAGTCAGGACAACTGGAGCGATGTCAGGTGACTTAAAGGAAGGGCCAAGGAGAGGACATGACTCTTGGCATTCTTGCTGCAATGAAGACATTAGAGAAAATGCTGCTGAATCCTAAGGCTCCCTCCACAAAATTGGAGGGGGGGCAGGGGGTGAGGGGAACAAGAGATTATCATTATATTACCTGTTATGGAGACTGTAGCCACTAAGAAGTCCCTTACTGACCTCACTTTCTCTTGTGAGGGCACACTTTTATTTTCCAGCCTGGGGCAGCTCGCTACACATTTGCCTGTGGGCATGAGCAAGAGGTGTGTCATGTGGATGTAGGAAGGAAGTAAGGAGCTTGAACAAACTGTACTATATTCCAGTTATTTTTTCCCAAATCTGTCTTGTCTTGGAAAAGGAATCTTAAGGGTTCGGTTTAACCAGCAGCACAGAGAATTGGCAAGGGAAGCCCTTATCTGGATAGATCCCTGTGTGAGCTGGATAAAAGAGGACTCTTGCACAAAGCGAAATTATTTTGTTGATCTCTGTTCAGCCTCAGTTAAACCCCAATTCATGTCACAACGGCACCAAACATATCATAGCAGTGTTTGGCATTACTGTGGGTCTTTTTCATTTCAGAGATGCCCAAGGCTGTGCTTACATAGATGTGGAGTGGACCAGTTTGACCTGCGCAACATAGTGATGCCCCTGAAGAGAAATCTGAAGCCAGCCTGATAGAGGCTCTTAAGACTGAATAAGAACATTTTATCATATAGCTCAGCAACGAATGTAGTGCTGCAGCAGCCAGGTACCCCAGCTGAACTCACAGTGGTGTCTCCAGAGTGATAACATGCGTTTGTATTTGTGGGGTGTCTGTGGTAGAGTCAGGAATGTGCTCTCTGAATGCATATTGCATACTCTGGCTGCAGGGGTCAGGGCATGGAGCAATACTGGAGTTTCCTGTGGGTTTCACTGCTAGGAGCCTATGTGAGATCAGGCAGCAACTCCCAGTGGTGAATGGGGTAATCCAGTCCCTCTGTTGTCTTGAATTCTAGTCTAGAGCATTAGCTCTTTCCATGGAAAAGCCAAAAAACTCATTCCCCATCAGGCATGTATACTGTGTATGCTATATGAATGTGTGATCACTCTGTGGTTTGTTTAGAAATTAATTCTGGAGGTAGATAAATGCTTTCTCTTTGACTTACTTCATATCTGTGTCCAGTATCTATTTCTTGGCTGGCTGTCTGTAGTTAAAATCAAGACTTTACTTGCAAAACTGGAAAACAAGAGCATGTAGGTTAAATATTGCAGATTTTTCTGCTGGCCTCAGCAGAGCAGCTTCTTTAGATGAACAGAACAGCACTTACTTCAGAAAACACCTCTATTCCAACTTCAATGTTGGCTTCTCTGTCAAGATAATTAATCTCCGAGGATTGGAGATTAAGCGAATTTGGAAAGTGAGCAGAATTTGGTTCTCGGAGAGTTGCATACATTTGCCATTTGTGGTTAGGAATAGAACCCAGAGACTGTTTATTCCATGGTAGGAAAAACAGTTTTTACTTTTCTTAAACACAGCTAGCTAGTTTATGACTCCTGGCAGGAGTACAGTAACTTTGAGCAACTAGTTTGTTTGTTCCAGCTAATTTATAGAGGGTGGTATTCATTTTCCTTTTCCCTTAAAGGGGTCCTGTCATGTAATTTAGGCCCCCAGTGAGACATTGCTTAGACCTGATCGAAATCAGGCATACAGTGTTCTCCAGAATCCAAATAGCCAGACAAGGGTATGCTAAATCTGTCATGCTGCCAACAAGATATTAAATGCAACAGCTACTGCTATGTCCTGTAATTCTTCAGTTTTCCAGTGCAAGAGGCCCTTTTTCAGACAATGGAGGGGAAGGGAGGCGAGTTAATTAGCAAATCTCATTCCAAGGAATGGGCTGACATCATTAAAGATGCTTCTGCAAGCTCGGAGTAAAGTAAGGCCATAGCTATCCAGGTGTCTTGAGCAAGCAAGGAAAAGAAGGGTGAAACACCACCGCGTTGAAATACCCATTTAAGACTGAAACCAAAGCTCTTGAGATCAGCTACAGTGATTTGCTCCTGGTTTTGATTCACACCATGAACCCACCATGTGCTTTTTCCATCTGACGTTATCTGAAGCACAGGGGTGTGAGCAACAGGTGGTATAAGTTTGGGAGAGCTCCTGCCGGCCACCAGGGTTTCCCGGCTCAGATGGATAGAAGCAAAAGTGGAGGCAGTCAAGGCCCTGAAAGATTTGCAGAGCCTTCCTTTCCATCCTTTCTGCTTCTGCCCCAACAGGTGACTTCAAACAGTGCTGAAGCCAATTGCCAGCTCCTTTCCTGCTTACTTCAGCTACCCTAGGATTAGGAAGCCCTTTACAGGAATACTCTGAAGGCTTTGGTGTGGGTTAGCATCCTGGAGAGGGCTAGGAGGCTTTTGTGCATCTAGTAACTGAGTGCATGAAAAGTCCTGCCATGGTCACTAGCAAAATCTGCTTGTCCTCTACTCTGTGTGACAACATGGGCAGAATGGTCTGAAAACAGATCGCAACAGACCCGGAGTATTTTATAAAACCCAGCAATATCGGGTGATGTTTAAGATGAACAAGCCAGTGCATTATTTTATCCAGTCTTTTTGTAATTTGGGTAGGTAATCTTCTGTGCTTCTGCGGAATGTGGAGGCTGCTGTGGAAATTGGGGACTGGCTGTGGTGAGGCAGAGCTCATTCCAAGTGCACAGCAATAGGAAATAAATAAATAGAGTATGAGAATAAAATCAGGGTAAATGCAATTGATAGAATTTTAAAATTACATTTACTCCCTCATGTGAAAGGAAACCATCCTTGTGTGTCTAAACCAAGGTCTTATAATAGATGCTATCTCACACTGGCACTTTGAGTAACCATGTATTTCCGATGTGTGAGTTATTAAAACTTAAGCCCACCTGAATCTTGCAATAAAGCTTTGCTCAGTGTTAGGTCAGCCAGGGATCCCAAAGCCAACCTGAAGAACTACTCAGAGGAAGGGCCCTTGCATAATTTCTTACCCTGTTTTTTTACTCTTCCCTGATTCACACATTAAAAACTGTTTCATCCTGACTTGCCTACTATAATCACACAGAAGTGTAGGTTTCAATGCCAGAACATATATTTTTAAAGCTTGGATTGGAAATTTATTTCTGCACTTCACTTGGGAGACAAAACAGCCATAAAGAGGAATAAAGACCTTTATAAGGTTTGATGAAGCTTCACAGAAAGCCACAAAGGAACAAGCATTGCACAAAGGTAAGTAAGAGTAGAGGAAAGGGGAATCTCCTAGAAGAGCTTTTTCTCTGAGGAATTTGCTTTGACTCCTTTGTAAGAGCCAGGATTAGTTGAACTCCTTGTCAAGCTTCTGGACCCATTTATTTTCCTGAGCATTTAGGGAGAGGCTGCTTTGAAGGCTAAGGAGATAATTGCAGGATGAAAGGGACTGCTAGTTTGAAGGAGCCCGTTTGATGAGTGTATCTTTTTATAGAGGATTTATTTTGTCCTCTAATAGTGTGTGTGTTTTAAGTGCTGTACAAAGTACCCACAGCAATGGAGAGGCATTTAAAACAATTACATTTGAATTAATTAATATAATGAATGCCTGATAGGAAGATCAAATCGTTATCGTTATCTTTTAGTGATAAATGGAGGGTGGAGGGGAAGCAAAGCAGTGCTGGCGTAGCTGGCTCCAGCCTAACACATGTTTATTTAAGTGACTCTATACAAACATAACCCTGCATGTCAGTTAAATCAGCAGCACGTCAGTCGGCACTTCTGGTTACAGACTATTTCAGAGTCATTCATCATTCAACGTTATAAAAGCCATTTACCCTCAGCCCACCAACCAATCAAACCAACTAGAAAATGGAGCAGGAAAGAAGCACTAACAATTGTCCTTAGTTTCCTTTTAACTTTTGCTGCAACAATTCAAGACATCCTGTGTGGTGGGATAGTGGAGGGGTTTTGCTGAACTAAACAGAGCTTCCTTCACCCGGTAATTAAAAGCGGGAAAGGGAGGGGAAAGAGAGAAAAAGGAGGAAAAAAAAAAAAGAGAAGGCAGAAGGTTAACCCTTGCTCCACCAGTTTTTCTTTCACATGCAACGTTTAAGAATTGCCTTTATCTATGTCTTTCACACCCATGAATATGATTTGTAATTATTTTGTACCACCTATAAAGGCAATGCAAGGTCTCAAATCACCAGGCAAGCTCAGACGTAAGTCGTCATGGCCAGGAGCTGCTCTGTTGCTCTTAAATCCAACATAAACCTTCCAGGGTTGGGCTGCTAAGAGAGGAAGTAGTCACCAGTGCTACTGGGGCTTGATGAAAAATTGTTGCATCTTCACAAATGCCACCCTCCAAACCGTTCCTTTGTGCTCTGTGTTCCCCTGTGACTTTCTCCAGGTATATAACTTGAATCCCAGATGCCCGAGGATGTCATGGCCAGGAAATGCAGCACCCTGCGGAACACGAGGTTTTAGAAAACCTCAATTCCACAGAGAGAAAATAATGACGAGAAGGTCTTTTCAGTCTTGAGTGGTCCCTCCTCTACTTTGATAACTAACTCCTGCTACTTTCTTCCCATTTGTGCTGATATATGGCTTGATCCTCCAAACCTTTACTCTCATGAGTGATCCCATTAAGATAAATGAGACCTCTCTCATGTGACTGCGAGTGGGCAGGTATCTGAATAAAACGATCAGCAAAATCAATCAGTTCTCCCTTGTCTCCCTAGTAAAAGTCCCTCCATTATAAGTGCACTAGCATGCAAAAAATGGGAGTATTATTGGGTAATAATGTGTAAAATGGCCATATCCAGTTGCTTTTTCACTGTTTAACTATGGTATTTTTCTAGTTCTGTCTGTGCTCTGCCTGATTCAAATCCTCCCCTCATGTTTATTATTAGTTAACCATTTCTTAATGGACCCCTTCATTTATGAATAAAACTCAACAGCAATTACAGCCCCAGTGGAGACCAGTACACTACCCATCTGCTCCGTCACTCGCTCTCAGCATTGGCATTCCGCTGAAGTCCCAGCCCCTCTCATCGTAACAAGCTAGGATCAATTTTCCAGTGGCAGCTTGGAAATAATAGCACAAAATGTATATTAATACAGAAATATATTGTGAAACTGTCCTTAAACAAACAAATGAGCCACTTTAAAATATTACCGCTATAAATGACCATGACAGTAGCACAGCACATATAATAAAAAATAACTACTGAAGAGAAGCTGCTGAATTACTATAGTAATAAACCAGATGTGATTATTATCATTTAACACAGTCATTGAATACCATGAATCCCTGAAGCCATTAAAATATTTATGATTAAACATTTGCTATTCCTTATAACAGAACATATAGTCGGGTTCTAAAAAACTGTTAAAGTATTATTTTGGCTAATACATGCTAGTGCCATGATAAAGGTCAGCTACCACTGTCTAAGCTTTATGGAAAGAGCACCTAACAGCTGTCCTTCTTTTCTTTTTGTAATAACCACTATAAGGTTAGACACCTCTGTAGCACATTACTACATTCAATAGAGAGATATAGATGTACACCCACACTCTCCTACATGCATCTATATAAAGGAACAAACACAAATACCTGGTTTTATTTGTGGAGGAATGGACGCTTTCTGTCTTCAAGGAATTATAATGAAATATTTAATGCTTTTAGGAAAAATATACTTGAGACTAAGCAATAAGCATATGCAAAAATGAACTCTAATTACCTCCAGGAATTTTAGCATGCAGGCACTGTAATACCCACTGAACATGTTTTATCTTGTGGGCACTGAATTTTTTTTCACTGTTGGAAGTGCTTCCCTGCCTGTCTCTCCATGGTCTGCAGCAGCCTGGTTGCCTACTGTTAAAGCAAGCTCAGCTGCTGGGACCTGCAGGTGAGAGGTGCCTGTTACTGGTGTGAAGTGTGAGTGAAAATGGGCGGTGGTGTGCTCTGTAGGTGCCTGGCCCTCTTGGGGTGTGCAGCCCGGAGCGTAGGGGCAGGACTAATTTGTGAGTGGGGTGGGGAAGGGCACTGCAGCCCTCCTCGGCCATAATGGGAAATATTCCCTGGCCAAATGCACATTGCTGCTCTCTGCAAATGCATTTTGCTGCCAGCTGATGGGGATTCTCCTGTAGCTCTGGCACACTCTGTTCTTTAGACATGGGGTCCCTTAGGCTTTACCAACTGTGCTGTCTCTGCGAGGTTGCTCTTTGCTATACACTGACAACTGTCAAGTAACAGATATTTTCTAATGCTTTAATATACATCTCCCACAATAAACAAGATGTGTCCTCTCATAAATGCCTCCTAAGACACTAGCAGGGAAGAGACATCCTTCCCTCATACTCCTATACTATTTTTTTCCTACTATCACAGAAAACCAATTACTCTATCTGGACACTCTTGAACAAAAGGAAGTCAAAACTAAACCTCAATGTGACAGGGGCAGCAATATGGGAAATTCTGACTTTGCTCTAACAGGATTTCACTGTCCAAGCTTAGAAAGCAGCCTGCAAGCCCTGCAGTGCCCGGGGCAACCAGTGTGAGCTGCAAGTGTGCATGGGGAAGGACAAAGAGCTTTAAACCCATGCTGCTTCCTACATCCTGAGGTGCCTGCATCAAGGAAAGGGGAGTCTCCTTTGATAAGTGAGTCTGCTCTGAGAAGTGCCCATCTCTCCCTGGTGACTCAAGGAGAAGTCAAGATGAATATAGTTGAGGTGCCCAACTATTAGAAGGCTGATGTTGAGTAAGACGGACCCCATCTTCAAGTAATGTGTAACATAGAAGCCTAAAGCCCAGCTTGCGTGTTCACCTGACCATGAAGGCATGTATCCTCCATCCTTGCACTTCAGGTTGTGTTTTCCATCCTGAGCAGCTCAGCACTCGGCCCAGGACTGTCTGAGACACAGAAACTGAACTCTGCTCTGAATAAAACCCTTGCGCGATCTAAGTCCAATGGGTATTTGCAGAGGAAATGAACACACTGACAATTCTGGGGTCCACAGGAAATTTTGGAAGAAAGAGAGGTAGCTGCTGCTGCTTTCTTGTAAAAGAGAACATATGAGAAGTGCATAATTCCCTGCTTTTATATACTAGACGGGTGGCAGAGCACTTACCCAGGGAATGGGAAATATGCATTCAGCTCTTTCCTCTGCCTGAGAAGATTCAAACTCACATCTTCTACAGCAGTGAAGTAGCCAGCTAAGCACAAGCTGGTCCCAGTGGTGTGTTAGTCATGTCTGAAGGTTGCCCTCTGGGGACTAATGTGGAAGTTTATCTAATTTCTCAATCTGGCTAGGTCAGGGCAGAGTAGAGAGGCATAACTCTGTGTGAAAGTGAAATAGAGAGGCGGCACGGATGGATTTAGGCAAGGCAGAAGCTGTGAAAAGGTTTCCAGCATTGCACTGTTGGAGTCAAGCATCTCGTTTTCACCAAAGATCTACTTCAGAAGCCCTCGTGCCCTCTCCCTGGGAACCCATATGGAGAGGGGGTCTGGCTGCCTGCAGCACACACAGCTGAGGGTTAGATGCTGGAGGCCACCTAACCTTTTAAAGTTGTCTGAAGGGACTGTTTGGACCCCCAGTGCACTTAACCCAGCTACCACATGGGGGATAGTGGGTGCAGGCAGTGACTGTCAGTCAGGAGTGCCATTTTCAAGTTTTTCCCATTGATCTGATGGGCTTCTCCTCTAGCTCATGGCCAGCAGCCCTTCCCGAAAACCATCCAGCTCCAATTTCAAAAGCTGTTTTTGTCTGCTGGAGGCAGCCGCCACACAGCCTGCACACCTGGGCTGTTTTTTCTGTGCAAAAGCAAGATTCAATGAAGCAAAATCGGGGATTGCGCCAGTCCTTGTGTCAGGAACCGCAGTAATTAAACAAAGAATTTATTTTATTCTCCAGGTGATCAAAAAGGACTCCAAAGGCTACCTGTGGCCTGTGAAGATGAATATCTGAAAATCCTCCATCTAGACTTTGGTGTTTTCTACTCATTATGTCTGTGGATATGCTACTTCATCCCCCAAGTAAACCCCATATACCTTCCTCTTGTGTCCTTCCCATCAGCATCACCACCAGACACTACCCAGTGTGAGTGGGAGCAGGTGCATTGCAACAAATCAGACAGCACTGCATCCAAAAATAATTACTCTTAACCAAGGGCTATTCTGATAAGACTCAGCTACCATTCTCAGCCGTCTGAAATGAAGATTGCCTTTGTTTACCTTACAAGGTATTTACTAAAGTTTCAGGCTTTCTGTTCAGTATTAAACCAAGGATGGAGGTGGAGTTTCCTTGGATGGTATTGTTATACCCACAGATATTTTCTCAGAGCTTAAAAATGGCAGACAGTGTAGGACCTCACTGGCGCTTAGGAGTTTCCCGCTGTCTGGATTTATCAAAATCAAGAAATTTATGAGAGATTTTAGCTGCACCCAAACTGGAAAATAAGGGTATTACGGCAGTTGATCCAGCACCCACCTGCTCAGAGCCAGAGATATGAATCCAAACTCCTCATTCTTCTTCTGAAATTTGAGGAAGGCTGGAGCTGCTTCACGCTCATTTTGATGAAATAAGGAACTGAAGGATCTGTTGGCATGAGTGGAGGTTTCACAAATTAAGAGCAGCTCTCAATATGATGCAAGATTTCTGTAAGCTTTCCATTATTGTGATTTATTAGTCCTCAAGGCTATGTGGAAAGTGAACAGAAAGCATACTTGAAAAAGAAATTAAATTACAAGAGCTTTCACTATTCCAAGGCATATTTGGACTCATGCATTTGTGGCTCATAAGGTGTGATTGTGCTATGCTATTGCAATAGACTCCAGGTTTTGGATGGATACATTCATTAGGGAGAAAAACATGGGAAAAGATTACCCCTGTCTTTGATTTGGATAAAATCCTGGAAATTTTTGGCTTCTGCCTGTCCCCAGCGGCATAGATCCAGGCAAAACAATATCCAGGAAAGTAAAACATGGGAGAAAGTACCCAGAATTACCTAGCTAATCAAGAAGAATGTCTGACTGGTATTGCAAGAAGGCATGTAGCTGGGACACATCCTCACTGGATTCATCCAGATGGGAACTGACACCGGTACTAAACACTGAAAGGTGAGCATCAGTGAAAACATTGTTTCCTGTACTCCGTGGAGTGTCTACCCACAGCTCATTTTGGATCACTGATACTGTAGCTGCCCTAGATGCATTTTGTGACTTTAATAGATATTCCTACAGTGCCAGGGCTCAGAAAACAGCAAATTACTCCGACCATGCTTTTGGAACCAAAACCCTGATTTCCTCCTGGTATGGCTCTTACAGGTGGAAAAGGACTCAGGACACAAATTTGTATGATACAGCAAGGAGAACCAATAAGAAAGATGTTACTATTATTGCATGCTGTCTGAACACAGAGTTCTGTTAAAACCCAAATCACTGTGACAGTATTGTTTTCCTTCCTTCCCTCCCTCCCTCACTCCCTCCCTTCCCAACTTCTTTCCCTCTTTCCCTCTTCTTCCCTCCTTCCCTCCTTTTCTCCCTTCCTTCCTTCCTTGTCTGGACATTTTGAGGCAAGGCATTGAATTTTGCCCTTTCAAATACTTTCTCTTTCTGAATTATGTTCTCTTTGTATGGTAAGTTTTAAAATATGGTTATGAAAATAAAATTAAATATTTTGTAGAGGGTTTTCTTTTCTTTCTTTTCCAAACAAAATGAAAATAAAGTTGAAATCAAGAGATTATCTGAAATGGGATTTCTATTCTCCATGTAGATGAATAGCAACTGGGATCAGAGACAATAAATTGTAGAGCAAAAAATGCTCTGGGTACATTGGGGTAGATTTATCACCATAAATCATTGGCATAAATAGAGGTGTGTTGTTTATCACCACTTGGGTATCTCCTGTAGCTGACATGTTACTCCATTTCTCTATATTTCTACTAGAGTTTCATTGGCACAAAAAAATCAAAGAAGCCATAATACAAAAGAATCAGTATAGCCAGCCACTTGCTACCCAGTGCTTTATTTTCTCCATAATATTTTCAGAGTGTTTTGGGGAGTAATTTCAAACAGTCAAGTCAGAGTCCACTGAGAATTGATTTTTGTGACCTCACATATTGTAACAGAAAATTATAACAGGAAATAAACCATTAAGTGATAAACAAGGAAACATGGATACAATTACTTTCAGAACATAATTTTATCCACTCTGGTTTTGAAAATGAAGAGATAGTACTGACTGGAACACCTCAATTCTGAATGCAAACTGTACAATCTATTATATTAAACAAAGTCAAAAGCAATGTGAAAGAACTTGAATCTATTCAAGGCATGCACCTCATTACAGACTTAGCAAATTAAAACACAAATAGGATTAGAAAAGAATAATGTAACAATCTCCCACTATGGTCCCTGGAGCATTAAGTCATAAATTGGGTTTGCATTAAATTGTGCCTGCAGTATTGAATTCAGGGAAAGAGCTATAGGCTGAAGATAAACCTTGCTAGGCTAGCCAACTTTGGTACAGAGCTGTGTTTTCATAAACACACAATGAATTTGTTGGAATCTAAAAAGGCACATTCAGAAACATGCATTTCATATCTTAATTAGAAAATGCAGATATGGTATAGCAATTTCTGGCTATATCAAAGCCAAAAGCTGCAGGCATTTGAAATAGTCACTTCACCTGAAGATGTTGTTCAAATATGGAAGTTAAGCACTTTTCATCAGATCACCTACTGTGTTTCCACAAGTTTTCAGATCTGCACAACCTCTAGCGTGCTACAAGCTTCTTTTTAAGTGAAGGAAACAATCTTACCCCAAAAGACTAGAGAGAAGCTGAGTTTCCATGTTGCAAATGTATTCTGTTGTTATGGGAACTAAAACGGTGAGCAATGTGAAAAGGATCCTTAGCTAACAAAGACCGGCTCGATGATATTATGGCAGTAGCTCTACAAAGTGCAAACAGATCCGCAAGAAATAAATAGAGCTTCTTTTCTTAAGAAGATGCAGATTCCTGAAAAGTATTGACTCTAAAGACAGGCAAATTCCACCTTTGTGTGACCCTAGACAAATTACTGAGTAATACTAGGAATTAATTTTGTTAATTTTTCCTTAGTAAAGGCTTTATCCTTCAAAGGTATACTATTACTGTCATCATCCTCCTAACTGTCATTTCAGGGACCGCTAATAGCAGCTGCTTTGGTTAAGGTGTTTGTCATTTCACACTACAAAGGAGCCTTCCTATGATATTATATGGAATTTTTTGTGCCTTCTTTTTTAGGAGTTCTCATAACTCCATTTGTCTTTAGCAGACTTTCACAATTTGCCAGGCAGAAAGCCCTTCAGGCTAGGTAACTGTTTTTTCTTTGTTGATGCATCTTTTCTCAACTTTTGTTGCTACGATCTCTTAGCATCTGCCGATTCCCTCCCCTAGTTTGCACTGCACAGAACTGTACTAGCAGCATGCTAAAATAATAACACAACCTATTAGTACTTTAAGTCTAGTCTCACAGCCACTGCCAAAAGAGCACACACTATCCTGGGAACACTTGGATTTTGATAAAGCGGCTGGGAAGAGAAGTGAACTTTGTGTAGCGACTGGGGGATGCTGATACCAGGAATTGGTGCAAATTAATGGGACTGCAGAACCTGTATCTAAACACTGAGATCCAGGGACATCCACACATCCACATCTAAATTTGTATCAGAGCACCAACCGAATGGCATGTCAGGCTAAGAGCAGGCTATTCTTGGTCTCTTCCCTGCAAGGGTTTCCAGGGATGGGGAGGTGCAGGGGCATTGCCACGGGACTGCAGCCCACCCTGGGAGACTGCCAGCTCCGCAGCTCATACGTGGCAGCATCTCCATGCCTGAGACTCATTTCTTACCATACATAAATACACAAAGAGGCTGAACCTGGTTTCCTGGGCAGTCAAGGTCAGACCACATGTGTAAGGTCTGGTCATGTCCAGTGTAGGGGTGTTCCAGCTCTCAGCAGCAATGATGCTCAGTTTTGGGGAAAATGATGCTGAAAAATGGGCATCTGGGGCCTATAGGGGCACATCTAAACTGAGGCTGCTGGCATTTCTTCCCCGAGCCCAGGTCCCAGGGCACAAACAAGGCTTGCCAGGGCACACGTACCTGAAGCTTGTGTGCACGCCACTGCGCCATGCGTGCTCCAAGTGGGGCTCTGGGCTGCAGTCAGGGGAGCAGAGTTTTGGGGGGTCACATCGCACAGTTTACTGGCCCTCATTTTAGATCCAGTGAGGCTTTACCCTGGGCTGGGGGTAGGAGGGATCTTCTCTCCCTCTTCAGTTTGCCAGTGGAGAATTTGATGGCTAAACAAGGCTGTCTCCTCCTCCTGGCTGACAGTTCCCTTCTGGAGCAACCTTTTAACATTTTTCTTGATTTTCTTAAACAGCAAACATTAGACACATTAGGAACAGCAACAACAAAATCATTAAGCACTATAACATTCTCCAAGGAGCCAGACGTATCCTTTAATCAGGTTATGGAAAATTCATTCCTCTTCTAGCCATTTATCTTCTTTGTTTATGCACATACCGCGTGACCCACTTCTGAGCATCAAAAATAACAACAAAGAAACAACCAAAGATTCTTCATTATTAATGGATTTATGTACCATTTATTTTGCTTTATTGGAAACCAAATAATAAAGTTCATTCATTCCAATTAAACACAGAATACACTAATTGTCTATCATTTCTGTCACTGAATCCAGTTCTCTCACTTCAAAGTCACTACTTGACCTCAGTGGGGAAAGGATCGGTATCATGCTTCCTCCTATAATGATTGATTGTTTGCATTAAGACAGAGAAGAATAGACTAAAATTAGGAGTATACTGTGCTTCTCTCCCTGTGTTAGCTTACACCTCCAGTCCCCCATACAGATGCAGGGGTTATATACCCAACATTATCATTTCATGAACTAATACTGTAGATTACATCAGGTCAAATTTGTCTCCACATTCGTGTGATTTATAGCAAGTATAATGTATCTATTGTTGTGTAATGAGTGATGCATAGATCTCAGGCACAGATCTCTAATGAAAAGTCTATGAATATAACTAATAAACATGATGTGTAGGTTTATAATAAAAATGGCTTATTAAAAGCAGTAAGGCCTTAGTTTCAACATTGGCCGAATACCACTAAATTAGTCAGGTAGACTTGACAGAATTTAGTGACCAAAGAACTCCTTGTTACACAAGTGGTGTGCTGACATGATTCATATGTTGGCAGCTAAACCAAAACTCTCACAAAAAGGCAACTTCAGAAGAAATAGTCTCATCATTTTTTGAGGTTTCATATCAGGTGATTTTTGTTGTTCTTCGCAAAACTATCCAAAATGAAACTCACTTGAGAGAAGGACAGGAAGGTAAAGTAGCAGTAGACATTACAAAAAGTACTGTAGAAAGTTAGTTATATCAAGGAAAACTGTTCATTAGTGTAGTCAAGGATACTTCTCATTTTAAAGACACTATATTGCATTTTAACTGGCAATTAGTTGTTCAGAATTAACACAGACTAAGAATTACAATGCAAGCCAAAATGGAAATAGCAGAGCATTGAAAAAGATCTTTACCAGTGTGGAAAAAATCCCAACAACTTAACCTGTTTCTTCAGCCTGGAAAATATATTTTGTTACATTTCATGTCAATTTTTATTGTCTCTGTTAAAACATAGTTAAAAAAGAGATTTAACTCTAAGGTTGTTTTATCAACACGAAGCTGGCTAGGTATGAAATATTGCTGAAAAGCTGTTAAGAGGGCACCTTACGGTACTTAAAGAAGCTGGAAGAAAAGGTCAGAGGATAATGTCAGGGGGAGAAAGGTAATAGAACCAGGCTCCCAAAAATAGAGAAAAATAAATAGTAAATACTAGGAAATGTAAAAAAGATCATCTTTATCACCATGCATGATGTAACTCTGCTGAACAGCTGCTAGTAGGCTTTAATGCCATGTCAGTGACATTAACACAGCATATGATTTTCTTTTCTGTTTTCTGACACATCCCCACAGCCATGTGCATTTCTAAAAACCACAGAAGATGGCAAGGTATTTGCTCACGGGGACTGGACTGGCAGGAACCCAATCAGTCTCTTTCCTGCAGTAGAAATTTGTCATTTCTGGATCCAAGATGTTTTGAGTGGGCACATTTTCTATTTTTATTCCCTGAGTTATTACGGGATATGAATGTCAATAATAGATAAGCACATCGCAAACAGACTCAGCAAGTTCTGCCTTTTCTGCCCCTGGAGAGCCACCGCTCAAGCAATATCTCAGCACTAGGGTGACAGTTCTCCCTGGAGGGGCACAAGAGACAAATCCCTTCCACTCCACAAGCCCCCTGGCCTGCACCATCTAATGAATTTATAGTCTCCAATACAGTTAGGTGTGTATAATTCAATGTATTGCTGAAGACCAGTTACTGTATTTTATAGCTGACATTACAGGGGATACTTTTTCTATGAAATAAAACAATATTTGTTTCCTGAAAGGCAAATGTGCTGTCTATAGCTATCAGCAGCCAACAGTTGCTGCTGGCTAGAGCTAAAGGAGAAAAAAGAGGTGGATTTTGGAATATTGGGAAGAATAATTTATCATTCACAGTGCTTCTTCAGGATCAGAGTGCCCATTTGAAAGTCACTATAGGATGACTGCTTTATTGTATTGTATTAAACAATTGCATTAAAAATAAAGGTTACAGAAGATATCCTGGCATGTTCAGTGCTGCAACTGAATCCAGATTCCTATGCTGTACGTGACTCTGTGTGTAGGGGTGTGGGGTGCCTATCACTTTGAGGATCTATAGCCATTTGCCGTCAGGATCTGGTTGTGTAATTTCTGACCACATTACAGAAATTCATCAGTCCACTCACACAGTATCTCTGTAGAGTAGAGAAGTGAATATGGGTTTGGGGGATTTGGGTTTTCCTTTGCTTTTGGCCCTATTTCCGAGCTTGGGAAAGCACTGATGAGTGATTATGTGGTTTTTTCCCTGGAAGGCAGAGCTACTTTGAGGCATTAAAAGCAAAAATTACATTCTGAAGAGCACTTGGTGTCAATCCAGAGCTGCAGGTCCATATCAGAACAACAAACCAACACCACTGATATCTGCTTTAAGAGGCCTCCATTTGTCTTGGGCACAGGAGGACTTACCCTTCCCAGAAGGATTAAAGGTCAGCATCTCCTGCCCTGCAAACCCCTTGCGTAGGACATTCTTTTGATAAGATGTATTTTTAGCATATAGTGCAGTTAGCATTGTGCATCAGGTGAGATATTCATTCTTGCAAAGAAAATCTCATACACTACTGTCCTGTCATACTGAGACTTCCTATTTATTTTTTTATTTCTTTGTTGATGCTTTTAAGCTAAAGGACAGGAACACATTTGTGAAGAAAGAGTAATTTTTTTCTACCTTCAAGAGTCAGGATATAAGAAATTATTCTCTTCCATGGTTTATATTTTTCTAGGAAATAAACATTACAGAGGAGTTAAAGGAAGAGTTCAAGGAGTTCAAACTGTCAATAAGCAGGTAGAAACATCCAAAGGCTTCCCTGGTAGAAAGCTGTGACAATACTACAGCTTCTACAACACTTAAAAGGCCCGTGAATGATCAGCAAATGGGTAAGGTGGTTTGTAAGGATGCAAAGACCTTATACGTGCTTTGCATGAAAAAGCATGTACTATTTGCATTTTGCAGCAATATAATACAGTTATTTGGCCTTTCTACCATGGTGAGCCTCTACCGGACCTGTTGAAGTTGTATGTTCCTCCAGGTCATGAACCTGCAGTCCTTTGGCAGGTGTGAAGGAGGCAATGAACAGCTCCTGGGAGGACTCAGCCGTGGACTTTGAAAGCATCAGAGGATATTCTGAGCACGGTGTGCCCCAGCCACGTGAGGGACAGAGTCTGCCACCTCTGGAGCAGTATGTGATGCAGCGGGGACCTGGATGACATTTACTGGGTCACCGCACAGCTTGTCTCCAAGCATCCCAAGTAGACCCACTTGTCTACAAGTGAGGAAGGCAACGTGATTTAGCCTGCCTTTCGGAGAAAGCCTCAGTGCTTGGGCAGTACATCAGCCTTTCCTTGGGCTCCTGTATCTCTTGCTGCTCACAGTTCATTTCTCCAAGGCGTTAGCTATAATGAAGATGGGATGGTCTACAACTTTATGACAGTTCCATTTATTTCTACTGTTTTCACGTAAACCCAAGCAACGAGCAGCAGTTGCTTCCTCTGCAGCTTGATAAATGTCAGTATTAATTAAAATCGTTTGGAGTAGGGTTGTTTTTTTTTTCCTCTCTCTGCACCAGGCTGGCAGGGAGGAGAAGCCTGACAGGCAGACGCAGCTGCTGAGCTGTTGACTGGAAATGTCGTCACTGGGAATGAGGCAAAGGAGTGGTAGCCGGTCTCTGACAAAGTGTATTGGAAATAGTGGAAGCATTTTGTCACCTGCACCGTGCTGCCACTCAGCGCAATGTGGGGGAGGATGTCTGGATATGGGTCTTGAACTTAATCCTTTGCTCCCCCGGCTGGGAAGTCTGCAAAAGCAGCTGTTCAGCCCATATGGAGGCGATAGTGCTCCCCCACCACCGCTATCTAATGATGATTTCCTGACTGACACTCCAGAGAGAGCCCTTGATTCAGGAGAGAAGGTCAACATGACACAGTGCCTTTTAGGATGCAGGGGAAAAAACAGGGGACGTCCGCCTCACTGATCCTACCTGCACCATCGTGTATTTATGTGCACTCTCTTCTGACACCAACCCCACCGAGACATTCATAAACCCAACATCTTCTGTCAGCCTTGGGGGGGCTCAAGCAGCAACCAAAGTTATGCTTCAGTGGTTGTGGATGTGCCTGTTTCCAACTGTGGCAGGTCTGATGCAGCCAAGGCGCCACTCTGATGGTAGCAGTGCTGGCATCCTCATTTCTGCTACCACTATGAGCTCAGAGGAGGCCATTACTATCTGCTACAGCTAATTTTCATACAAGGTTATGAAATAATTTTCTTTTTTCTTCCCAAGCTTCACTAACAACAGATGAAAGAAATTAAAATGAACCCACGGCAGTTAAGTGCACATGCCCTCCTGACTTGGACTGAAATGCACGCTCCACCGTGACTCCGGCACATCTGAACAGCCACCTCAGAGTGTTTTTCCCAGTAGAGAAAACAGCTTGGCTTGCACAACAGGACCGGTCCCTCTTTTGCAAAATATCATCAAGAAAAAAAGTGAATGGTTTTACACACACTTTTCCTAAAGTTCTGCATTGTTCTTTGAGAAACTGAGGTAGAAAGAGAGAGAGGAAACTAGGGAAGACAATAACCTCTCCAGATCAAAGGATGGATCCCAATGAAGAAAGAGCTGAAAAGGCTTTGGAAGTGCAGAAAACGTTTTTTGTAAAACTGAGTTTCTTATTAGACGCACATGGAGACCTAGGCTTGATTTGAAGAAGCGCTTAGTGAAAAAAAGAATTATACTTCCCCTTGGCATCTGTAAAAATCTCATCTACAAACACAGGTGTGGAAATGTAATTAAGTGAATATCACTATTGTAAATGATGACTCGCTTTCATTTCTGTATTGAGCTTTTTTCTGTTTCTTTTTTAGATTTCTGGTACTACAAGCTGGTTCTTCTAAATACTGTTTCCTGCAGCTTCGCCTTGATCCAGGTACAAGCCCTTGCTCCCTTGCTCTCATTTGAATTTATTGTAATCCTTTGATGACTGCATTTGTTTGTATTGAGCGCTGTATTTGTTTCTACTGCTGGTCTGTACGAAGTATGTTTTTTCTAGAAAGATACTGACTTCTAAAAGCTTCTTTTCTGTGAAGACATCCATCATGCCAAGTGTAGTAGCGTAAAAAAAATCCTATGTAGAAGCGCCTTTTACCATCATGAAAAATAACAATCAAGACTCTCCCACTTGTTCTGCTGGTCTAATCTTACAATGGGTTAGGGTTTTTGTCTGCACGCTGAAAAGAAACCTGGTTTCTGTAAATTTCTTTTTAATAAAAATGTGTTACCTATGATAAATATATACTGTCTAGGTCAAATGAATCTGATTGTGAAAACATATTGAGCAAAAGTATTGGTAGGATTTAATTTGATCTCTTAAAAAAAAACCCAAAACACCAAAAAACAAACTGTAGCTATTGAATGCTGGTTTGAATTAAATTCTATTTGTTTTAATAAAAGTGTAGTGGCCTGAGTGTACATATATTTGTTTTAGTGGCAGTGCATTCAATCCAATAAAACTATATTGGCTTCACTGCTTATGTCTTCTTTTCAGAGAAAATGGATTGAATGGAAAAATGAAAGAGGCATGAATCAGCCAGCCCCGAGGTCTCCGCTCAACTCTGGCATCCAAATAAACTGGTAAAAAAAAAAAAAANGGTATACAGTACATTCTGCTAAATGGGAATAAGGGTGTGCTCAGCAGAGAGTCTTAAGTAAGTTAACGTGTGATTTAGCCATTGGTTTCACATTTGGAAACTATACAGTCCCCTATTTATAATAAAAGCGAGTACGTGAAGAGAGCAGCTCTGTGGGGTTGATGCCCTTGTTGAACACAGGAACGCAGATCATCAAGCTCTTGCATGCATTTGTTTGCAAAATCACTGTCACCCCAGTGTCAACACTCTTAAAAATGTCACCAATCGTCCTTTCTAAATTCCCTAAATTGAATTAAAAAAGGAAAATGTGTTCCTGTCCTTTTCCAAGGTTCCTCAGTGCCACCTTTACAGCCAGTGCAACTGGGGGAGAGCTCCACGCAGTGTCTCTGAGGTTAGAAAGGACGCTTCACTCTCAGGATGGCAAGCACCATTTGGATGTTTGCTAAGAGGTGAAATGGATGCTGTTGGCTGGCCTCGCTTCTCACATATCTTAAATTGCTGTAAGCTGACAACCCAACCTGAGTAATGCTTTCTTTGGTGCTGTGCTTCCTTTTAGGAGACTGGAATCAGGTTGTGTGAATCCAAATCTGTGTGTTACCCCTTCATGAGAAAACATGATCTGCAGCAACTCATTTACAGTTTATGCTGAACTGGGTGCCCCTGAATTTGGCTGCAGTGGAAGTTTAACTGTGGGAGAAGAGATGGCCGGAGGCTTCTCTAGCCCCGGCTCCTCAGAAAACTGTGAATGAAGAAATAATTCAAAGAAAAACAAAACAGCTGTTAGTGAAACAATATTCATTACTGCACTGAGCATCACTGACAAAATCCCCATGACTTTGTGGAAGTGGAATACAAGTTATACACGTTGCAGTCAGTTCATATACCCCAGAAAAGAGCTGCCTCCTGAGCCCAGGGTGGCCAAACCAGGTTTGTGATAGCTGTGATGGCTTCACCGCCATACACATGATGGTAGTGAAGGTGGCAGACCTCATGAAGCATCTAGGTAACTAATTTGAGAGATCAGTGGGTGCCAGTAAATAAAATGGATGCAGAATTCATGGTGATGTTCTGTGGGATGCTCCCTGCACAGGGCTGTGCAGAAATGCATATACCTGTGAGGAGCTGAGAGACATATAGGGGAAAGGAGTTTGGATTTTTTTAAGAATTTGGGAAATTCTTGGGGGTCCCTACCGATGAAGGATGGGCTCTACCAAAATCACAGTAAGACTAAGTAATTGGCACTTGTAGTGTAAAGGGTTAAAGGAGAGTTTTTAACTAGAAGCTAGCATAAATCTGGGTGCAGAGGAGTATACACTCTGAGATGACACCACTTCCAGGGGTGAAAACATAAATTCTGTATCAGAAAGGGATTGGATAAATTAAGGGAGGACAAATCCCATCAAGGCCATTAAATTCCATGGTCCAGTTCCTCCCAGTTCCTGGAAGCTGGAGGTGTAAGTGGGGGATTTATCAGAGGCACCAGGTCATGTGGCGGAGATGGGCCTTCACGGCCTTTTTCTTGATTCACGACCCCCGCGCCAGACAGAGTGATGGAGGTGGTGATGGAGCAATCTTTAAACCACCTGCCCACCGCAAGGTCACCCACCTGGGTCCCATGTCCCCCACAGCCCATCTCATCCCCCTCTCACCTGCCACCCTGCCTCCCCCGTGGCCCACCAAGCACTGGCCACCACGCAGCACCCAGCCTTCTCTGGACAATCCTCTGCCTCACGATGAGCAGCCACTGACAGCTTTTCTGCCAATCTGGGGACATTGCAGCCACCTGAGCAGCCCACACAGGGATCTTCTGCTCCTTTTATCCCCTGCCCAGGCACGTGGGAGATGCCTTGTTTGAGTCCTAAATATGTTTCACTTAAGCCATGATGACGGTGTGCTAAAGTGCTGTAATCTTTGCTAGGTCTCTCTTTACATTGTTGTAATTACCATAATAAGCTGTTTTAACTGACTCTTTTATAAGTAACAGCAACATAAAAATATCTCAGCATGTTTTCCTTTAATGAGCTACGACTTCCGTGTAATCTTCGCTACACTTTCTTTGGTGTTTCTGTTTGTGGTGGATGCAGCACTGTTTTCATCTCCTCCCGAGCATCATGCAACTTCACCCCCGAGCTAGCAAGATGACCCTGGGACCCTCAGCCAGGCTTCCTCCAGGCTCCCCCAGTCTGGTAAACACAGTGGTGGTGATGCTGAGTGATGCCAGCATGGGGCACAAAAGCATCCCCCCGGCTCGGCCCCTCTGCCAGCAGCAGTTTTCGGGAAGACTCAGGAAGCGAAGCGACTTTGTCTGTGGGTATTATGACTGGCTGAGCTGATGGAGTGGACATTTGCCACCACGGCCGTGGGCCCTGCCAGCGTGTAGGTCATACCGCCTGGCTGCTGCAAATGCTGCAGGGAATGCATTACCATCACCTGCATCTCATGTCCATTTAAGGACACCAGTGGGAAAAGTGATGACAAAAGGGATTGATACCCAAATGCTAAGGCAGAAGTTTGGTGCCGGGGCCGGTAACTGATACAAGTGACTACAGACGATCTGTGAAGCAGAAACGGTTTTGACTATGTGGCACGGGGATTTGAGGGACAGCTGCAGAGAGCTTTCTCCGTCATTGCTGCTGGCAGAAAGCACTGACTCGGTCGGGCAGTGCCTCCCCTCCAGCCATCCATTCGCGCCGCTGCCGCCCAGCTCCATCAGCCCAGTCTCGAGGAGCGCCTCTGCCCCTCAGCCCTCACCTCCCGAATGCTGCTGCGGGAGAGCCAGCACGCGGGCATGCAGCATGGCCCAAAAAGCCTCAGTCAATTACACCACCGTAATATCACATCAACAAACTCACAGTTTGACTGCTTACGGCAGATGGACGAACACTTGTCAGTTATCTGGTGCTGAGCGAGAGGCAGATTTATTTCCAGGGCTTGCGACTCTCATTTCTCCCAGCTGAAGCTGCAAGGCAGAGTGTGCATCTGTGATTTTTTTTTTTTTTTTTTCAGGCACAGCTATGTTGCAGTGAGGTCTATCACCAAAAATGATGGGATTTTTGGCGTGTTTTTACAGGGTAGGCAGGAAGGAGCGTGGAAGGTGTCGCTGCTTTCCATAGCACTGGAAGCTGCTTGAATTCACACAAGCATGAACTGAATTTCCAAATTTCAGCCATACTCTATGTGCACTGACAGCTGGCTCACCAGCAAAGGACTGCAGAGCCCTGTAGAGCAGGGTGAAAAATACTGGGTATATACATGGGGGTGATATTAACAGGCACTGTAAAAATAAAGGAAACTGTGAATTGCCATGTTGGAGCTGGCCAAGGGTCCACTCAGCCCTGTCTCCAGTCCTGGCATCGGCAACACCGACTGTTTCAGGGGAATGGATGGAAACCCCTGAGGAGACAGCTGCGCTGGTCTTGAGTAAGGCTGACTTAAAACCTGAAAGTAATGTATGGGCTACAGAAATAACTGCACTTGCTAAAAACCCAGCATCTTATGCTTTCTGCCAATGTTTCTCCAGCGAGACATCAGTGCAACACAACTGCTAGCAGGCAGGATCTATCAGGGTCTGAAATACATTCTGAGGTGTGAGATTTACTGAAACCTGTAAAGCAGTAGCTGTAAGAACCTCACTTACTAGCCACTCACCAAGGCTGTTTTACTTCTTGAAAATATCCTTGTTGTAGGAAATTTGGAAAACATATACAACTTGCAAATGTCCATGAAAGGCATCAATACTGCTGCTAAGGGATATCTCCTATTAAAAAACATACTATAAGCTTTTATACTTGACTGAATTTTTCTTTAAGAGATGGGTAATATCTATTGGAAACTGGTCCTGAACTCAACCACTTACTTTTACTTCCTTCATCTTTAAACCTGGTCATGGAGGGTTATTAGTACCTCCTGACTGGACAATGCTTCTGGTAGAAAGAGCAGTGGAAAGTACACATCAAATGGCTACCAATATTCTAAACAGTTTTCTCTGTTCATTTTTTATGGGGTCTGGCTTAGAATAACAGATATAATTTCATTTGGAGCAGGTCGAATATTTTGAGATGCCACTTTTTTTTTTTTCCCCCTGAAAAAGATAACACAAGTGAAACACAAGGGAAACGGGAAAAAAATCAGGCACTGTGCTTATTGCAAGGAAATCTGTTTATGCATGATGTGAAATCAGAGCAGAGTTTCACTTCATTCTGTCTTGTGTTGTTGTGTTTCATATTTCATGCTTTGGTTAACACTTATTTAGTCTATTCCTAGAGGCTGTGACAGGTTGTCCTGAAAGTTTTTAGACTTGCTGAGCATACACTCTCCACAGAGCATGTCAAAATGAAAGGAACAAAGAATTCATTCATTTTTATGAAAAAAAAAATATTTTAAAGACCCAACCTTTCCTTTTGACATCGTAACATGAAACATGTAAGTCATCAACACATAAGTTACTACCAGCTTTGAAGAAAACAAAACAATTTTGTGTAGAATTTCCTTTCCATAATTCAAAGAAATACAAGAGGAATAAATTGGTTCTCCTCCTGAATTCTGCTGAAATAAAAAATTAACTGTTATTTTCCAAAAAATTTTCCCCTTTTCAGTCAATTCTCATTTTAGCCAGTTTCAGGGGCTTTATAGAGACTTTCCTTTCTTCCTAGTCACATGTCTGTGGGGAAGGAAGATACGGCCAACACATAGGGGTCAGTCCTGTGCTTGTCAGCTTATGCTTTGGCTTCATCATACACTGACCGGGTCGGATTATACTGAAAACGTTTTAGAAATATGGTAACAACACTACAACCTCCAGTGCATAGAGGATACTTCGGGAAGAGAAAGTGAAGAGTGTAGGTGACCACATTTGGCCAGGACTGCAAAATTCTGACTGTATTTCTTCCTGTTTTCCCAAGCCAGGCACTCTGGACCTCGCCACAAGAAAACACCAATCTCATGGATTCACTTGAGCATCTTGCTTTGCTGTGTGGGCATGACAAAGGGTGCTGCCTTCATTTTGGTGCAAAGTCCTCGCCTGTCCCCAGCTTAGTCCTGGAGCAGTTGGTGCCACTCTGAAGCCTGCATGAGCTGGGATGGTTTTAAGGCTTTTCTACTTTTCTACCCAGCCGAGATGCTCGCACCCTGCCTAGAAGATTTCCATCAGGGTCTGACAGCTGGGCATCAGCTGGGCTGACCCGGGCCCTAATTGCATTTTTTGTGCTCATGGCTGCCAGGACGAGGGCAGAGAGACGTGCCAGGGGCTCCCCCAGGCTCGTCTCCCTCCTGCTTGGGGATTTTTGCCTCCCAAGCCTGGGAAAGGGCATCAGTGCTGGGCACAACCCTGCTGTTTCCCAGCTCCTCTATAAATCTGCCAGTAAAATGCACAACAGAGGGGTCTGTTAAAAATCATGAGAGAGAGACCCTGATGCGGTCATTTGACTTCTAGGCTAATTAAAGGTGTGCACAGAGACACACTCACGCACCCCTGCTAAATAACCAGGCAGGCAGTGAGGCACTAAATTTTCATTACTATCTCTGCTGCCAGCCCCATCCCTGTGTTTGATGCCCCAGGAAAGGTGATCACCCAGTTCACTTTCCTTGTAGCCTACCTACATGCTCAGGAAACACTTCACCAGACGGGCAGTGCCCGATGCCTAATGACATCCTCAATCTTGCTCTATAGACATAGCTGCAAATGAAATATTTCTTTATTCCTGGCTGAATCCCTGTGTTCTTTGGGATTCAGGTGTAGCCCCTGTATCTGTTTGGTTACCCTGTGTGTTGCAAGTGATGTATTTTTTGTGGTTAAAAAATAAAGCATGGAGTGGAGCAACGGCTGGCATTTACTATACTGGGGAGCACTGCTGCTCACTCGAGCTGACACCGAGCACACTCATCCCTGGTCTCTCCCGCTCGCCTTTGCCGTAGAGGAAATTCAATTCTCTGCCATGTCATTGTTATAATAATCTCCAGCTCCTGGACACCAGTCCGAGTATGACAGTCACACAAAACCAATGTCACACTCGGTGCTGTGCTTCGGCGGTACATCTTCATTCCTGGCGGCTGCCACGCTGACTTCTAGCTGTCATTCCCCTTTGCAGCAGCTCAGGGCTGGGTATTGAGAGAAAGAGGAACTGGCCGCGGCACTCCATCCTGCTATGGCTTTTCTAGAACTGACTTTTTTTTCTTTCTCCCCCAAGGCAAAAAGTCTCACTTGTCTTGGTGGCTACAGCCTCATTCTGTGCTCTTACCTAGGCCATGGGCAAAACGCAGGGTCCTCTTGAAGTATGTGCTTGTAGCTCATCTGCTCCTCTCTGAAAACTTCCAGTGCCTCCTCTTTTCAACTCAGTCAGGTTTTTTGAGAGCTTTCTGCTCTCAGTTTCAAGCTCTTTGCAGTCTTGCTTCTTTCTATTTATTACTTTTGGTTCTTCCAAGGAAGCCAGTATTTCCACAGACCATTTTTTTTAACAAAATGGCTCTCATGCATTTTTCAGTACCGTTTCTCATGCACAGCATATCACTCCTGAATTATCCACAGGACCTTGGTTTCTTCCTGTCCCTCCTCAGCTTTTACCATGAAGGTTTGTTCTATTAGCGGTTCAGAAAAGGGGCAACTGGGATAAATGAAATTTATTTTAAAATATAGGTTCATGCTGTGCTTTTTTTTTTCTCTGCCTTCTATATGCTAGATGCACTGTTGGTTTATGAGCTTTTCTAAATAGCAGCTATGTCTTTTTAGACGTGCAAAGAATAATTCAGGGTAATTCAGTCTGATACCGCAGCTCTCCCTCCCAGCTGAGGTCTCCTTCAGCCAGTGTTGCCAAGGGGGAGAGGTGCTCATTAAGAGCCTCTTGGCTGCCAGTCAGCTGGCCGGAGGCAGCCAGCCCCACTTTATGTCAGGAAGAAATGGCTTATGGTGAAGCCTCACTGTTGAGGTCTCAGGGAGCACAGGGCTGGTACCCCGTGGCCTGCTAGCTCTAGTGCATGGGCATGTGAATATTTGATGTCCTTGCCCTTGATGTGTTGCAACTGAGGCTGTGCTTCTCCAGAGACTGCCAAGACCATGGTGGGTGGGGATACTTGCCCGGTGATACCATTGCACCAGGCAGGTTTGGAGTGTTGTGAGATGGGACTTCTGCAGGGATTCTGCCCTGCGTTCCTTTGCACAGCCCTCTTGCATTACTTTGATGCTTTCTTCTCACCTAAGATCAGGGCTGAGAACTGCAAGGGCCCATGAAAATGAAGACCAAAATGAGAGGAAAATATTCCTATGGCTTTCAGAGGCAATTGCTGCTGGAGTCAGGAGCACAGTTGTCAGCCCAACAGAAATGAGCCCTTCATTTGGTATTTTGGACAAAACTGAAGCTGATTCTTTGGCTGTGTGCAGCTTTTACCTCTGCGTAGCTGCACCTGGATGCCTATGAACCCCCAGAAGAGGTTTCATCAACCCACGGGGCAGAGCCCACAAGCATGGGAAAATGGCTGTGAAACCACTGGGATTTCAAACACAAAACCAAACCATACACATATACCTCACCCCTCATACACCCACACAAGCAAACAAGTGAACGAAGGGGAGAAGATGAATGAAAATTATAACCAGGCTTCCCAGGTTTTGCCTAATTTTTGTTGGGTTTTACAGTAAAACAATTACAGAAATGCTATCTGAAGCTGTCATTTCTCAAAAAGGTTACATAGCTCTCTAGTTAAAGCCTCACTTTAACTCTAAAATCCATCTTCTGCTCAAATTTGCATGAACATATTCACTGATTATATCCAACTACATAACTTGAAGGATGAAGGGTAAGCAGCAGTATGAATAGTAGCAAACAGTCATTAAGAGCTAGTGTCCTACCCAAGACCTGGCTAGCTGATGCTGACTTATTTCTGAGTTTGTGTTTTTTAATCATCTCTCACATCTGGGGGCCAAGACAGGGATTACGTTAAGTGGACTACTATTGCTGATGGTTTGAGAAAGGATTCCCTTTGCCCAGACTTCCCAGCTCTTTTCTGTTTGCTTTCTGCAGACATTAGAGTGATGGAGCCTGGCTTGCATGAACGCCCATGGAAAGCCCATTTGAAGTTTGTACGCTTGAATACTGCCATATAGCAGAAGTGCTGGGCTGAGATGACAAAGCTCTACCAGAGCCTTGAGCTTAAACTTGCCTAATGAGGGACAAAAATTCTTCATCCACCACTGCTGTGACCATTTCTCTTCATTCTGCGCTCTGCAATTAGTACATTTAAAAGGGACACTGCTTAACACAGCCGGGATCCCAGTTCCTCAGGAAATTTTTCTAGAGCCCAGGCACACAGGCAACTGAATGAGGTTTTGACTGTGCCATTGGCAACCCGTCCTGGGGATGCAGGTGCTATTATTTCAAGTGAATGCAATAAAAAGAAGATTTAATTTTGGCTCTGCACATAGATAGCAGAGCTTGCGGTACAACTGCTTTTGCAGGGCTGAAGCTCTGAACTGCTGAAGGCTGAACCCCTCCAGCAAGATAAAATTTATATTATGAGCCCAAAGCTCTTCTCTAGTTCACAAAATGTGTATTCCTGCAGATGGAGGGAAAAACCAATCCTGTGTGATACCACTCGTGATGAACTCAGCCCTCTTCTTCACAGGAGGTTGAAATACTTGTAGCAGACCCTTCACAGTCTATCTATCTGACCTGTTAGGAAAGAAGAAAGATAATAAATTGGACAACTAAATTTGAATTACAAATAAATTAGAGGAAGCCACAATCAAGGTACTGACATTCAGTAAGCAAAAAAAGAAAGCTTTTTTGCAGGTAAATTATCTACTGCGAATTATTTACTCAGCTCTGCTGTGAAGAGCCCTCAGGATGGAGCAGGTGGAAGCAGGTACTTTGTTTACTGGTTGTTCAGGCTTCTGGTCCCAAGAATCAATCTTTGACCATTAAAAAAACACTGCTGCCTTTTCAAGTGTAATTTATTCAATACGATGCTTTTTTTTTTTTTCAGGATGCTGCAGAGATTCTTGATTTTCATTTGTCTTTGTCTGGAGATGTGAAATAAGTTTGCCATATTGTCCATTTCACGCTAATTTGTCATATATTCATATATTCATTTTGAATATGGGATTAGTGAAGGACTCTGCTGACTCTCAGACACTGCTGTTAAAAATGGAGATAAACCTGCTGATGATAATTTAACTCTATTTCTGTATAGCAGGTAATATTAAAACTAATGGCATATGAGAGGAGCTGGGGTTTTTTTTTCACTTTGAGTGCTTTCTAACATTTGTGAAGAGCAGTGGTCCTTGGACAGGGAGCAGGGAGCCCTGGTTTCTGCTCCACATGGTGCTGCCAACACACTCAACCTCTGCTTGAGGCACTGGAGAAGATTCTGCTGGTTTGTGGCAAACCATGCTGCCCCCCTTAGTTCAACCTCCCTGTTCCCAGGACAACTCATGAGGAGCTCATTTCATACACCCATGTAAAATGTTCTCCAAAGGCATGGGTGCCTCTCAGTCCAGCCCAGGCAGTAGCAATCTTTCTGCTGCTTTCAAGACAAGTCCTTCAAACCAGGAGCAGAGCATCGTGGTGGATGAGTGAGGCATGACATGAAGCCTGGGGCTGGAATAACACCACCATAAAGGTGCTGCCTGGGACACAGATGCGGGCAGAGCAGCATGTTTTATACCTTTTGTATCTTTATCTTCCAACTTTATATATACTTTGGGTTGCCACTGGGTTATTTTTAGGTCATTTCAGGAATATATATTTCTGCAAGAGCTATTTCTGGGAGCTATGCCAAACTGGAAACTGTAGTAGCATATACATCCCCCACAAGGATGTATACCAAACGGCCACTGCCATTCTCTTCCTTGCTACATTTCGCAGCCCCAGGGGAGAATGCACATCAGTCTGCAGGAAAAAGGAATGTAAAATAAATGCCCCTTCAAGGCTCTGGAAGAGCCAGGCACCCAGCAGAGCTGCAGGCACACGTCCCTGCTGGAAGCAGCACTTGCGCACCCATCGCTTGGCCAGGCTCTCCCTGCACAGACACCGATGCACCAAGAGGGAGGGCTTTGGAAGTGTGAAGGAAGGGCGAGGGGGGAAATGTTGGGGTACAGATCCCCGCTACCCTCTCAGAGCTGTTCTGCTCTGTGTTCTGGTGTGGTGGACAAAGCAGATGGGAGTTATTCACGTAGTGGGCTGTGTGAAGCTCTCTGTCTGATAACCAGGCCCTGCAACAGCTGCCGCAACTCCAGATGTTGTGGCTTGCACGGTTTGGAAATTCCTTGTGTTAGAAATGTTGGCCTGGGTTTGGAGTCCTGAAATTTCATCTGGGAGCATCTTTCCACTTGTAAAAAATGTGTCATGAACCGACCAGCAAATCTGAGTTTCTCTGGGTTTGGATGCACTTGCAAGGGTTTGATGCAGCTGGAAAACACAGTGTGCGAATAGATTCAAAGCACTGCTGGGACAGGGCAGAAGCATGGCCCTGAACACAGAAATAAATCAAGTCTTGTGCAGTTGATTTGCATTTTTTCAGGGCTTGAACTGTTCCGTACTTAGTGTAGTAGGGCACAGTGCTTTGAAATGTGGCCAAAGCTACAAAGCACAGTTGCTTCTCTCTCCTAATCACTGGCAATGCTGTAGAACTAACAAAAAGTAACTAAATCCCATTTCACAGCACCATATTTTCCTGGTTTGGGTGTCAGGTTTTTGCTGTATGCATCTTAATCATGTCTACAAGCCACCATGCTGTCAGCATTACAGGGAGAATTTTTTTTACTGTAGCACTGCCTGTTTCCTTTATCATAAAAGTATGGATCAGCTAAATTCTGCTATACATAGGGGACCAATTTTCCACAAAGAAGTCAATAGAGAAAAAGAATTTAAATGCTAAATTAACCCCTCAACAAAAGCAATGTTTTAGCCCAATGCCTCCTCGACATCCAGAACAAATTTTGCTGAGAGAGTTTTATAACGAATCTCTGTCAAAGTAGATCTATTATCTGATAGATAAATAATGGGCTTCATCAGTCATTTTTATCCGTGGGAAGGGGGCAAAGGAGGGAAGAGGAAAGTGAGTCTGTTGGAAGGCTGTCCATTGGAAGCACTACCCAGACAGTGAGATTGCATGTCTGCATGCAGACTTGAAAAGACACAGATCATCAGATACCAGAGCATGCCTTTGAAAACGGGTCATAAACATTAGAGGAAAGGATACAAGGACAAAGGGAATAGCAGAGCTTTAAACCTCAGAGGTTATTTAAGTGTGTGTATGTATGTGTGTGTATGTGTGTCTGCTTATGTGTAAACAAGCAGGATCAAGAACTCAAAACTGTCAAACAACGATAATGAGTTAAAGGCTTGTTTATAACAATATTGCTTGACACACCCCTGCCTCCCTCCTTGAAGCTGTGCTGGGAGCTATATTAAAATACACTGTATAGTAGCATCTAAAATACATGGGGGAGCTGAGGAGGCATGGAGGAACGGGAGCTGTACCAGATAATGTGTCTCTCCATAGCAGTGGCTCAACTCTTTCCAAGGTGCTGGAAGACAGCTGTCTGCTCCATGAGGTTGTCAGTGTTTTCCTGACTTAGGACAACAAACTCTCCCTCAATCAGCTCCATGGCATGGTTTAGGAGTCAGCACAGGTCTGGGACAACAGGCAGTTTGGATGCCATCATTCTTAGAAGGTGACCTTGCTTAGCAGATGATGTGTTTCAGCACATGAGCATTGTATATATGAAGCAATGCCTTCCAAATGAAGTGGCATGATTTGCACCCTTCCACAGACCACCACCAGCTTCAAGGTAAAAAAATGGTCAATAAAAGTCTGTTAGTGGCCTACAGGTGTTTTTGGCTGCTGCTCCCTCCTCTGCTCATTTCATACTCTTTGGAAAAGTGTTTAAACCAGTAGTGGCTTCAATAACACTTGCTTGGGAAAACAAAGTGAAGTAACTGGAATTTAAGGAGCTGGTGAACTGTGGCAGCAGCAGGTTTCTAGAAGGTATTTGCATCTTGCTGTCCATAACAGGGCTTTATTCCTCTTGTGACTCAGGGGTGGGAAATGAGGATCTGATAAGAAAATAAGTCAGTTTGTTCATATTGAAGGAAGCCAGAAACTGAGATGGGCAAAGATTATGTGTAAAGTCCTAATACAATGTGATGCATCAGAACTGCATCATGTTCAGAACCCAGCAGAAATGAGGATGTTCAACAGTTTGAATTAATTGAAAATAGGGAGTATTTCTGGGCCTTTTGCTTAGTTCTATGTCTTTATTAGAAATGGTGCTGTTCCTCTCCAAAATACGTAAGCATGTGTCACAGCTGGAGGGTAAACAGCATGTGCTCAACACTCAGGCATCCTCTCCACGGAGGAAAAGAGCAACCCTGTGAAAGACCTCCCACATGCTCTGGGAATGTAGCCTTGAGCACCTGGGATCTCAAAGGGAAAAATATTTTACATACTGGTGAGCACATGGAGCCCACCAAACACATGTACATACATATTCCAAAATCCCCTATGTACTTGCCTTCAAACTGACTCTGATATTAATAATAACCTGCCAAAACCAGCATATACTGTAGGCTGTAAGCTCAACCTCAGCTTTATTTACTCAACTGGCCTTTGCAGTCATGGAGGGATGTCCCACCAACAACAACAACTCCACAGTGGCTCAGTCCCTTTTCCCTGGTTGTGGCCTCTTCCTCCCCAATGAAGCCATACAATGAAGTGGAAAAGATTTACTCCAATTCTTGGGGCACTGAATTTTTGGGACAGCTGATCCTTGAAAGAAAGAGAGGAAGGCTTTCTTTCTGGAAAAGGGGACACAGTGAAAAATCAGAAGGCAAAATATAGTTTTATTTGTGCTTTCATTCTCCTTTTCTCTGTGCAACCTTGAACGTAGGAAGAGGTGTTGGTTTCATGGGATGTGCCAGCACACCCCGGCTGAGCAATACCTAAAGAGACCATCCACTGAAAACATGGAAGCCCCTGGCAGCTGAAGTGGAGGATGGTCAGGCTGGTGAAGGAATGTGCTGCCTCAGGCTGAAAGGACACCTAGGGGGAGCAGCAGCTCTGGCACAATCTGCTGGCATTTGTATAATTACCATAAAGCTTTCATGTCTCCTCTATTCCCAGGTCTCTCTCTGATCCTGCTGTCTGCAGTGCAGCCCCAAGGCTGCTATATGAGTTTTCCAAAGATCTTTCACCAGATGTGAAGAGATAGACGGTGAGTGGTGCCCATGGCAGGCTGGCCAGGATAGCTGCAGTCCAGAATCTCCATGAGGTGACCACAGAGGGACTCCAGAGCCTCTCTTCATCTTCTGCCAGGTGAATGTGACAGTCCTCAGATGCAGCAGGATCGTTGTGAAGCTGCCACACATAGGATCCAGGATTAATGCATGCTTAAAGCATTGCAAGTGGTATTTTCCTAGCAGATGGGCTTAAACACCACTTTTAAAGCTACTGTAACAGTGAGTGACATACAGAGGTTACAGAGCTACAGAAAAGCTTCAGACTATTATTATTATTATTGCTGAGTGCAGTTGTCCTAGCTTCAAGAAGCAAGGCTGATGAAATTTACTGCTGTATTAATAATCTTCATCATATCCTTTTTTGCGGATCCCTCTTGCATGTTTCTTTAAAACCCATGAGATCATCCACTGCCTGTTAATGGAAAGCAGTTTATTTTGAAGGAGGGCTAACTGACAGATTTTTGTTCCCATGAGCTGTATAAGAAATCTAACAAACCAGATGCAGATGGATCAATACAGGCTGTTCTTTATTTATCACCCTCTGTCTTCCTCACTTTATTTTTATGGCTATTAGAGATGCTATCATTGATATACCATTTTTGACTGTCTCTATATAATGTATACACTGGACAATGCTGCCATTGATATTCACGTAGAATGCTGGGGTATTGAATGACCTAGGAAAGTGGTGCAGCCTGTCTTTCATTTCTGCAGCACTAGGTTTAGCCGGGGCTGGATCTCTGGTGAGTTACAGTTCTGCTATGCTCCAGGAGGCGCGAGGGAAGTTTGATCTTTTCTCTGAGCATTTCTTCAAGTGCACTTGAGTTTTTCTTTAGGTGGGACTTTAGCCGGTGAGTTCCTGGGCTCTTTGCTTCATTAAAATCATTCCCTTTGGGCTTGTGATCACCAAGAAACATAGCAGTGCTTGAATGCAGCCCTTTGATGATGCGATTTCAATTAAAACTCACTACTTGCTACAGATGAGGGGGAGTCATACTCCAAACTGTGACATTTTGTCACGAGTAAACAACTGATGGGAGCTGACTGAATCTGAAGCTTGACATGGCTTATCCTTGCCTGCACTGAGGGTCAGCATCGTGTCAGATAATTTGACTGTCGACAAGAGAATTAAACCTGGTTAGGGAAACAAGGGTAGCAGAGCTGAGTGTCTATGCTGCGGTCCTGATGGCAACTGCAAGACAACATAGTCACCTGTAAGCTAGTTTTAAATGATCCACCCTGAGTCTGGTAGTGATCTGGAGGTGGGAAACCAAATTCAGCAATGACTAGTTGCCCCACTACTTGGGGAGATTTACAGCCTGCCATGTACTTTCAGTTTAGGATCTGAAATTGGACATGGAAAGCTTGGTTTTCCAGGCAAGTCAGTTCCACTCCTGTTAAAAGCAAAGCAAGGGAGAAAAACACCCCTGTGTTTATCAAAAGTAGCTTCAAATGTGCTCCTGCAGCAAGATTTACCTCAGATGTCAAAATGAGTGTGATGCTCTTGTAGGTCTGGCACCAGGTAACTAGTGCTCTGTAGTTGGGAAATCTGGTCTGTCTAGGCAGCCTGTATTGATTGAGGCGATCCCTGCAGATTTAGTAAGACAAAAATGAATCCCTTTGCCCAGTTAAACCTGGGATAAGCAGGTGGAAATCCTAGGCTAAAGCCTTACAGGAGAAGGAAATATTATTCTAGTGACTCAATTTGCTAAAAACAAATGGTGTAGCATTTAAATTAGGGCATCTATCTCTAGCAACCCAGCACCTCTAATCAGTTTCTCACCTTTACATTTGAATGCAGTGAAGGCAGAGGTACTGCATTTACAATTATAGCAGATGACTTCATCCCTCCAAAATGACTTTAAAAGATTAGAATTCATAGATTATTTATTAACTCCTAGTGAATATATTTCCAGAATGGGAACAACATATTGCATCAATGTCTAGTTCCCCAGTTTAAGTATTTTAATTAAGAGGAAAATGTATACTGCTGTAAGGAACTCAGCCCACATACCACTGTGCGAGGCTTTTTCCTTACTGTTTCCTTTTTAGTCCAAAGCTTTTGTTCCTTTAAACTCATGTTAATAACAGTGATCATAACACTGGAATCTTCCTGTGATAACTCATAAATAACAGTTCTAGCTAAAACAAGGCTGTTTAGCCAAGCCAGCCAGAGCAGGCAACCCAACAGTTTAATTGACCTATTTTGATCGTGAGCATCTGATTCACAGGTTGGCAAAGAGATTTGTGATGGAGTGACACTGGCGGCTTAACCCAAACACTCCTGCTGCCTAGATAACACAAAAACATCTCGTGTTAAGTTCATGGCAGCAACCGCAGTACATCCAGAATTGTTTTCCTTCCTTGTTGGATTTTGTAGCAAATCTCTCCCCTACTAAAGCCTTCACTTGGTTCCTGGGTAGTAAAACAGCATGCCTTAGACGTGGTAAAAGATGACAAGAAGAGCATAAACACTGTATTCCAGACCTTCAAACCAGGTGCCAGTCCAGATGAAATATAAAGCTGTCCACAGCTAAGCAGACAGAGTTTTCCAAGGAAGGCTGAGAGGGGTCAAGTAGATGAGGAGCCAGATCCATCTGCTACAGGAGGAATGCCGGCTCCTTCCAGCAAAGCTAGGGAATGAGAAAGAGGTAAACACAGCCCCGGATGCCTGCTGCTGATCAGCACTGGCTCACCGCCGAGCCACAGCCCGGGCTCTTCTGTGGGAAAAGGGGGGATCAAAGTCAGGAGGCAGAGTGTACCATACTGTGATTTACTTTGACAATGTGTTGTCCTAACAGAAGAAGAAAACAACATAATTTAGATGCTGTCAGGACAGAATGTCACCTTTAAAGAAATGGAGATCTAATTATCAAGATATTGTTTGGGAGACCAGTATGGAATAACTAACAGACACAGTGAAGAATTAAAACCGTTCAAAGCCATGTAAACATATTTTTCCTTTATGTCTAGTACTTATGCTTTTCAGCTAGGTTAAATGCATCAAGCTTAATCATTGAGCATTTAAAACACTACACAATGCTTTTATTCTCAATGTAAAATGTTATTACATGCTAAGATGCTAAGGACTAGTTTCACCTCAATGTTCTGATTCATTAAACAACTACACTTCTATGGTGCCATCCATGAATGATAAGGCATATCTGCAAAATGCAGCAAGAATTTTCAGGATAACACCTATACAATTAGGATAATTTGAAAGGCACAAGAACTAAGAATGAGGAAGAAGGCCCATCATGTTCATGTCCAGCTATTACAGCAGCACTTCTTCTGTTAAATAACTGAGTTGCCTTTTAAAACTCTTGTACTTCACTTTCATGGTAGTGAACTCAAGAGCAAAGTAGTTACCAGGAATCACCAAGCTGGTCTGAATAAGAACTGCCTTAAAGCCTCGTCAAATGGGGCGTGAGACTCAGGTTCCAAAAAGACATTTGTCATTTTATATTAAAAAGAAATTTCCTTTTGGAAAGGTGCTTTCACAATTCACTGAATGTTTTGAAATGGAAGATCTTGTTCCAGAAATTTTCATCATCCTAAATTTCCTCCTTTTTTCTGGACAAATGGTTTTTGCACATTTGGACAATGGTTAGGACAGGCAGCCAAACTTGTGCATACTTATTAAACAAAGTGCTAAACAGCTCCATGGCTAATCCTTTGCTGGTTGCTACAAAGAAAGGTAATTGCAACACTGAAAAATCGCAGTTAATTACAGTTAAGAAAGGCAACTGTGGAACCTGGTCCTGCTTAGTTCAAACCATCATGTTTCCTCTGGGGCAAATCCCAAAATCCTTTTACGCAGTTTTTTATTTCCTCAACCTTCCTTTATCTTCTAGCTTAAATTCAGCGCATACAACATAACGGCTGCTGAGGTGGAGTTATGGGGCATGCCAGGAAAGGAACTCTGAGCTAGAAGTAATTTGCATGTTTAATTAACTATATAATCAAGACACTTGGGCAAGGCTTTTTTTCCAAGGAAACATTCTTCACCTGGATATGTGCCGTTATGAAACACAGAAACTTCTTGTGGAAACGTATGTGCCTCCCAAGTCCAGAGTAGAAACTTCCGTCCCAGAGCAGAGAGCGAGGTGTGTCCTCCTCCCACCAGGACCGTGGGCTGAGCAGGCATTTGCAGCCTCATCTTTTGCCTTCAAATGGAGGGCTCTGCCCACCAGCTTCTTCCGAGGTGGAGCCATGTTCACTTCTCTGTTCCTTGTCCACATGGAAGAAATAGTTTATTTACTGGTAAAGCTTCTCCAGCTCAGTGATCATTATTTGAACCTACAAATAAAATATTTTGGAAGTGGGTCCCAGTCTCCATCAGGTACTTCAGGGATGTGAATGCAAATCTCTCATGGTCTAGATGGCAGCACTGGACATTTGGCTACTGGGGCATGCCCTGTTTTGGGACTCCATCCCCACTCCCTCCCCTTTCTAATGACCAGGAGAGGGTCAGGCTCTTCTGCTGAACAGTCCAGCCACATGTGCCAGTTCTTCCCCCCACAAAATTCAGAGCTAAAGCCCAGGCTAAAGCATTCTTATTACTGCTAAGACAACAGCAGATTAAATAGGATGAACTGATTGGCTATACTTCTTGTAAAGTTATCCCCAGAGATAAATGTACAATGTTGTTATGGAGGCTGTGGTGGTGTCTGCAGTGTAACTAAGGCTGACAGACTGCTTGCATGTGGGTGGCTGTCTTCTTTCCAGCTGTGACCAGCTGAATTATATCACCTGTCCCACTTGATATATTAGGATATGCCCAAAGTCAAGATGCATGTTGCTGCAATAGGGAAATTAATGTCCACCACTGGAGGCAATTAATAATGATTAGGAGTAAAACAGCAGGGTTAAATCTGTGCATTTAACAAAGTGTTCATACAGCTTTTTTATACTATACTTCAGCCACTGGGTTGTCTCAAATTTCTGCTCCTTTTTTGGGGGCTAGGACAAGCTTGTCTTAATTAATGTATAAACTTAGTTGAAATGTCAAAGTTGTTTCACTGAGATATGTTTATTCATTACCTAATTCCAGCTTCAGCCTTGGTAGAAGAAAGTATCAAACATGCCCAGTTGAAGGAGTCCATAGAGAAAAACGTTAACATTCATTTCTGTGTCCATTTTCATTCAGAACAGCACAACTCTAGGTATTCCTGTTCGAAGCTGCTGCATCTTTTTGATTTCTAGACTCCTCACCCAGTGTACTAAAAAGTGGCAGCAAATTGATTGGCACATGGAAAATTTGGACTGTTCAGTTTAGTGCAACTCCTTAATTACCATAGACAATGGAGAGTGATGGGTTATTAATTTCTCTTTTGTGGCCAAAAAGTGATTTCAGATATGAATATTGGGCATCTAATAGGAACAGGATGCTTTTGCATATTTTAAACCTCCAGGATACAGGCAGCCTTGTGGCGTGCAGTGCTTGGTGAAACTCTGTAAGAAAGCACACAATATTGCCAAAACCAGGCATTCCAAAATTGATGACTGAGGTTTCTAAATTCATAAGAATTTCCTTTTATGCAGTTTTAATAATAGTGAGATTCCTTAATATTCCCAGGATTTACAGCATACATACACTTCTCAGTTCTTTTATCTGGCTTTTGGTTTTTGGTTGCCTTTGTCATATTTTCACAGTTTCCTTTGAAACTATAAGGACTTAAATCCTGGAGGGGTCAACTACAAGATGAAGAAGACTACAAGACTTTAAGAAAAACATGATGATTGTGATGAATTTGGGAGAGTCTGCAATGGGTTGTGTGACGGCAGATAAAGGACTTCACTAACCTCAAGATCTACTTCAAGTCAACTTCATCTCTTTGCTGTATTAGGCAACAGTGTCCATCAACACTGAGGGAGAAACACCTTAGATTTTGCCAAACCCAAGAGCCACCCTTGGCAGTCAGGGTGGGGATGGAGATGATGATGGGGAACCACATGTAAAAAATATTCATAACTATTCACATTTTCTATGCAAGCTGTATCTTTCCAAGTTTCATTTGTGATAAAGAGGGTTCTGGGATTACTTCTCCATTTTCATACTTGCAGTTTATGGTTAGGTCATTTGCAGAATCCCTAAATGTTTGCCTTGAGCCACAGGCTCTGTAACTTCAGCATCAGTATAAATATCATGCAGAAGCACTCTTCAAAATGAAAATTTTACAAGTTCTGTACTGATATACCTCACAAATCCTGCAAGTTCATCAGATGCACACTGCCCAAATTAGGTTCTGCATGTGAATGAAAATGCAGAAAATCTTTTGCTACTTGTAGATAAGGAGTCACACGTTTGCCCATCTGGAAGTATAAGAAAAGCCTTTTACTAGAGTTAGAAGTGATGCACTATGCCTTCAACTGCAACCTAATGGTTGGTAGGAAAGCCACTTTGTAACTGTGAGATGTCAGATTTTGGGGGAGTTTTGCATGCTTTGCTTGTTTTCACAGCAGATCAGCACAATGTTATTTAACTTACATTCAGTCCTGAATACGGAATTGTCAGATTTTCTTCATTTACCAGGAAAAATATACTTCTTTGGTGTTTATGATGATGAGCAAAAGAAGCTATACAAAATGCATTTCACCGAAAATAATAAAATAGTCAAGCAGGAGAGAGAACCTGTCAAATTACTTTAAACATATCCATTTCTGGGATAGTAATACAAAAAATGAGGTAAAAATAGAAAAGGAGACCAATAGGCCATGCTGAATGAGCTAGGCAGAGACAGCAGAAGTGCTCAGCAGACATGACACTGATCTCATCAACTTGGACTGAGAGGAGTATTTGCTATTAGATGTAGACTCCTGCATAAAACATGGTGGTAATGACTACTCTGAACTGGCTCCTTCTTGTGAAGAGGGAATGGTACTGACAAGACAAATGGGGTTATAAATATTATTTCAAGACCAAGGAGAGAGACCTTGAAGGGATGAGATACTGACCCAAGACATTTCCTTTCCTGTGACAGGGAGGATTGTCATGAAGGCTTCCACATTCAAATTGTTGTTGACTGCACAGAGAAGTAATGATCTTTAGTGACAACAGCGATATTAATTGAAGAAGAAATCTACTCTGTGCAGTGTGCCAGTTTTGGAGAAAGTAACTGATGACAGATAGGAGCCAAAAAAAAAAAAAAAAGACATTCAGGAGAAGAAATACACCTTTCAACTGTATGAAAGGAAATCTTTAATTGCTTCAAGTATTCTACCTAATTATCTGTAAATCTAGGCTCCCTTGCTGACATACAGGGCAAAACAACCAAGAAAAGTTGTATAAATCTTAACACGATTCCATGATAATAATGATAATAATAATGATAATAAAAATAAAAATAATAATGAATTTAAATCTTCTCAAGGCAAATTGACCTCAGGGTAGACCTGCTTTTTGTGACAGCTGTCACCATGGATCCACGGGCTACCTGCTTTATCCCAAGAATTGTATTCCTCATTTGCTGAATTAATCTTCAGGATACAAATGAGAACATAGGCAGGTAGCTTTTCTATCTGAAAGTTAATTTTCTCTGCTATTATTATTTTGACTTAGTTGACTTTCAGCAATTATTTATGCAGACCTATCTCTCTAACCTAATCAGTTTCAACACATTTTTCTGCAGTACTCAACCTTGGGTGGCAGGAGAAAAGCTATTATTTCAGATGCTGCTTTATTGGATGACAATAACAAGCGTATAGGGAATAATTGCTTAATCTTGTTGTTGGTTTTAAGATATGAACTGTATCTGGGCTGGGCTGGACCAAGGAAAGGAGCAGACATCTGTTCAGAGATCCTCAGGCTACATTTGCTTGATCTTTCTTTATCACAGTGCCTTGATCTAAGAAAAAGGAGTGCTGTGTGCAGCTGGAGGATGGAAACACTGTGATGTTTTTTACTTCGTCCATTGATCTGAGCACTGCTGTACACAGATCTGAAACTGACTCTCATTTATTCTGTTATTTGGCTATTTATTGTTACCCTTTTTTTCCCTGCAGGCCTGAACATGACACACGAGTTCACACTAGCATTTTTCGAACACTGTGCCTCTGTAGCTCGGTTAATAAAGAGATGGTCAGCTAGTAGCCTGCTTTTCGATGATTTTTTTTCCAAAAATAAAATTGTGCCAGATGTTTATTTAGAAAGCTGGTAGAACAGACTGAGAGTAATTCTAGTTTCTGTGAGTGAAAATTGGAATTCATTATTACTGGGCACTAAATGTTCGGATGCTTTTCCGAGGTCCTTAAATCTATTTCATTTCCATGTTGACAGAGATATTAGACAGCTGTTGGAAAATCTGTCCCTCCTTTCAGTGCTACAACAAGAAAGCTTTCCGTTTAACTGCCAGGGGTCAATAAAGCTCTTTAATGTACTAATCAGTGTTGAGTGCAGTGTAGGAAAGTATAAGAAAGAATTCTTTCACTTTGATTTTTGTGTGAAATTTCATCGGCTCTTCCAGCTTACCAGTGCGACTCCTGGCCGTGTTCGTGATGGACTGGAGGGCTGAAGCACATTTTCTGAATGGTCGCCCCAAGGGCTGGGACGTGGCAGGCCCATTGGTGGCAGATGTAGTGGGGTCAGGAAGAGGTTTTGCTTTCTGCAGGCTTTCCAGGCTGGAGAGGGAAAGTCTCCCTGCTCTGCCTGGGGGTAGGACAAGACTGCTCGACCCTTCCCTTCCCTGCCATACTTCAGGGACTAAGCAACTGCATTGCTGGCTTTTTTCTCAAAGTGATTCGTGCTTTTTCATGGTGTGAACAGCTTCCTAGCAGAGATTGCCTTATGGCCATCTCCTCTCTCGCTTGCAATCAAGCGACATCACTATGGAAACCACTTGCATGGAAGAATAACATTAGGGAAGGCAGTCTGTGTTGTTAGCTCTCTTTAATGCAATATGTGTCTTAGTCTTTCCTCCCAAAAGTGGAATTAGTGTCTGGCTTTGCTCTTTATGGGAGCTCTCCCATCCCAGCTGTTTTGCTTCCCCACTTCCCTAGGCCATTCTTTCCTGACACCTGATTTTTCTTTCTCCTCAGTCTGCTCTGAAACCTTGCATCCTTGCTCCCTGGGCATTTTAAACTGCCAGTTCTGCTCTCCCTGGCTGCTCCTGCTCCTCTCCTGCTTGCAGGCTGTGCTGGCAAGATACAGACACATTAGTAGCTTTGCCCTGAATAAAAGCAGCTCTCTTTTCCTTTTCTTCTTCTTACAGCGCAAGAGGATGCCCAAGTAGGGCATCTCAGTGATGTCCTGCACCTTCTTCCCAGTTGCTTCATCAGAATTTTGACGTCTTCTTAAGAAAACAGTGTCCAGGTGACTACCAGAGTGGCTGCAAAGGAGAAAGACCTGGCTTCATCTGAGCTTTGAGGCCAGTGTTCAGCAGGGAGTTGTAACCAGGAGGCATTTGCAGTTCCTACCTGCCAGGGTATGGACCTGTTGCTGTAGGGAAGCATTTATTGTAGGTATACACCTGGATGTCACAGGACATTGCTAAGATTGTTTCCTATGAAACACAGTTCTCATATAACATTCCAGTTATATGCCAGTACCTAGGAGGCGGGGATTTTCTATCTCTTCATTTATCAGTTGGTGCTTAGATATCTTTTTTCCTCACATTCGCCACATCAGAGCTTGTTGAAAGTCAAACTTTTTACAGTGCTCAGTGGCCTTCTTCAGCTGTAATGGTATACTGTGAGTCCCTTTTAAGTACTTTAATGCTGCAGCACCCTTACTTTCCTGGAAAACAAGCAATAATTCAGAAATACATGGCCGAAAAAAATATGCGCATGCTGGTGACTACTGTGAAGTAGAGGACTGACTGGGTACTCTTCCAACCTTCAGCCCTCAGCGGTGCCACAGCATAGATCCAGGCCTCCGTAAAGCTCTGTGTCCCTGGTTAGCTATTTGTAAAGTAACACCCCTTTCTTAAGAGAGGAATAAGATGATGTACAGCTCCAGCCTCCATGGGTGCAGGTCCATAGATCAGCACAAAGTATTATTATAACTAATAAATGTTAAATGTTCTCTTTTTTTGACAGGTGATTTCATGAGTTCACATTTTGAACAGAACTTATGGGGTTGTTATAATAATTTTCCAATGGGATGCTTGGCCCTCAAAATCAGTAATCTAAACCAGCATGCAAGAAGAAAGAAATATTTTCTGCTGGTGTAGGCAATGAGCACACTAGCACTCTGACATGAGTGTAAACGCTTTGCAATTGTTTGCTATTAAAATTTTAAAATTGATTTTCCAATAGCTTTAAATACTTGGGTAAAACCTTATAATAGGTCAGGCAATCATTTTAGCTTTTATAACATAATGTGAATTCAGACACATGGTTATGCTAAAATCTTTCCCACTTGCATACCTCTTACACATATTACAAGGGGAACGTGTTACAGACAATAAAATCTAGGGGGGGAATTGTCATCCCTTTTCTCCAATGCCATTAAGGACAGAGATAGTGATGCTGGCCATTGCTTTGTAAAGGAAAAACAACAAGTTTACGGTTCCTCATTTCCCATGGCAAACAGATTGCTTATTTTAATTTTGAAAATAAAACGATGGAGGCGATGTGGGTCTGTAAATAAGAGTGTGCATCTCAATTTTCTGCAAATGCTTAAGTGGTTTACATCTGTTTCCTCCCAGTTGTATTTCTCAAACATGAATTTCCATTTTAAAAAGAGTCATAAAATCACTACTGTTTCTCTGTGGATCTATTAGCAATAAAATAGCCTACAGAGGTTTGCACAGCCATGGAAAATGTACAGTGATAATAGGCTGTCCTGCTGTTACATGGCTTATGCAAACTTTACATTTATCACTGCAGAACCATCTATCCGCAGGGTTGGAGTACAGCAAACAACTGAATAAAAAAGACCAAAAGAAGGAAGATGATACAGGAAGCTCTATATACACATCATTAATCAGACATGATGAATTCTAAAACTTGAATATATGTTTTCTCAGAGCCAACCAAGGGAAAAAAAATGCTGATCACAATCTGAAATGTAAAACTTTACATAAGATTAATCTCCTGCAAACTGATACTGCACTAAAGGACAGAGAGACAAAGAGAGAGGGAGAAAACTTACTTTCATATCTGTCTGTTAGCTTTCATTTATGGCACTCCTGCTATCCAAAGACTATCATCTTGTGGAAAAAAGACTTGCAGGCTGATACTGGAGCCACTCAGCAATTAGTGCAAGTCAAAGTGTCAGGAGTGTGAAAAGGCAGGAGCTGCAGCCAGACCCAGGAGTATCTCTCAGCCATCCACTAGGATCAGACACACCACTTTCCGTTAGCCAGCCATGAAGCCAGCACTGTCCCAGTTTGGCATCTCCAGCTGAACAGGGCTTTACAGCCAGCTTAATTCCAGCAGAAGAGGGCCCCTTGTCACCTAAGTTCAAAAAAAATCTAGAACTGTCAACACTAGGGTTATAGCTGGAGGTCTTCAGAGATTTGTCACCGCAGGCAGAAGCTCAAGACTCTTCTAATTTTTGCATGGTCCTAGGTGGGCTTGGAGGGTTTCCCAAGGCAGCCAGGAGCACATGGTAAACCCTAGCATCCTGACCACATTGTCGATTTGCTAGCTATATGTCCTGCCAGTGGTCACTGAGGAGGATGGCTGGAGAACCACTAAGCCCACTCTTTACCAATTTAGGACTGCTTAGCATCTTCCATAGGAACTGTGGATTGCAGCTCCTACAGAAGAAGTACACATAGATAAATCTCTCACAAGAAAGCCTCATTGGGTTGCTCCTTATTTGCCTCAGTCTAATATAAACGTTTATCAGGATGAAAGCAACTGGCTGCCTTTATAGATGGCAGAAGGTGACAGTAATATCATTGGATGCTTCTTAGCTAAAGGGTAATTGGAATCAGAGAAGGAAAAGGGGAAGAAGGGACAAATAAAAGGGGAAGAAATGTGGCTTCTCGAGGGGTCAGAAAGACTGGTGAGAAATAAAGCCTCTCCCCTTTTGGATGGATTCCTGCCATTATTCGAGCTGCTAGCTTCACAGCATGAAAGCCTGAAAAGCACCCAGTCTAGGCACACAACATTAATCTGGTTGCCTAAACAGAGTAAAAAGGTGAATGAAGAGAAATGATTCCTCAAGACAAACACAAGACATATATGAGCTCAGAAAGAGCAATGACTTTTTGTACATTACTTTGGAGTCAAAAGCAAATTGTCAAAACTTTCTTTTTGAAGGTCTATGTGCTAGCTTTTGTATAAATGCATTGTCTTTTTCTCTCATCAGGGATCTCGTGGGAAGCATGACAGCAGCCTTTATTGCTTGTAAATGGCATACTGAAAAACATGGGGCAGATTCATTGCTGGTGGAGTCGTAGTTTCATAAAAGTACCTCTGTGGATAAGTTTGGTCCTAGGAGAACGTCTCAGTGCATCAGTGGTTTTAGCTGAATGTAAGCATAGTTGGAAATTTCAGTTTTGTGAGCAGGAGCTTGGCTATTGACTATTTTAGGAGAGACGCATAAGTCTCGGTGATGATAAAATACTTCCATATTTCAAGATCAGTGAAGCATCCTGAGTCAAAAAACTCCATGACACTGGAAGCAGCTACTTTTCTCTGTCCTCTCAGATATTACACTGGCATTTTTTGTGTGGCTTTAGCTGTCTTGAATGTTTGTTTCTTCAGTTAGCTCTTCTGTTGGGGTCAATGCACTATGTGGTAGCTTCATTATTTCTGAGTATAATTATTGCCCAATGATTTTTAGAGGCAGAGTTATTGAGTGCTACAGTGTATATTCAACAGAGAGGCTGACCATCACCTCTCTGAATCCATATAAAACCTCTACTTTCCTTCAACACTGCAAATCACTTACTGGAGCTCACATTTGCCACTACTCCAGCACTAACACTGACCTTCCATGAGCTGAAGGGAAACTTAGTCTGTGCGTTTGTGCTATCCAGGGCATTTCTCATATTCTCAGGAAATATGAGGAATCACTTTCTTGTAGGAGCTTTCCTTGATGCAAGTGAAAATGTGGCTGCATTGTGGTCCTGTAGCCATGGAGCCTAGAGGGAGGCTGGATTTCAGGTCCTGGCTCTTTCACTTTATGAGCAGATGTCATGAAATCTGCAGAAAAATGTTTCCCTACCTGCCCTTTTGAAGCACAGAGACATCTCCCTTGTTTCAGTAAGCTAGGAAGTTCTACCTGTGTATGGACCAATAGACAGAAGATTGCTGGTGGGAGGATGGACTGTGAAACACCTCATTATAACAATGCTACAGCAGTCCTGACAGTGGTACATGCTGGAGATAACCTTCCTGTGCATGACTGGGAGAATATTTTTGTTCTGGTAAAGAAGCTTTAACACCTGAAATTATCATATGAGAACTCTTTCTAAGATTGGCCACCAAAAAAAAGTATTCTGGAAGACCTAATAGAAAAGCAGCGACTGACATCCTGAGTCAATAAAAAAATGGTAGCATGACATTTGTCAACAAAACATTAACAAGTTTATGGACAGTGTTTTTAGTTATTCAGTGTCTGGTGGTTTTCCATCTTGAAAAAATGGTAATAAGCAAGTGTTTAGAAAACATTTAGGGAGCACAGGACTGCTTTGCAGGTGAAAAAACAGTGTAATGATCTTGGGCAATAGGATTTTTACCATTGACTGGCTTAAGTTTCCATACTTGACTGTTATTAGGATTCCCATAACATTGGATTAGGGATGTTAATACAATTGTTACAGTTAAATTCCAACTCGACTTCCAGTAATAATCTCTTTCCTGTCTAAAATCTGCCCTGTTTCAGCTGGATGAAAGACTGCACTCATCCCATTTCAAGCTTTTCTGTGCACGTGCAGAAGATTTGCACAGCTCAGTCCAGAAGTGGCTGCAGTTCATGGGTGGGCAAAATGATTCACAACATGCCAGGGTTTGCTGATCCCTCAGTGGGGAAGACACCTTCTGTGGAAGGGTCCGTGGGTGCCAGGCAAGCGGCAGAAAGGAGGAGAGTGATCAGCTGTAAGAAATCCGAGATCATGACAACTGGTTTCGTTTTCTTTGTAACTAGCATGAAAAGCTGAACACACACGTCAAAGCTAACAGATAAAGGGCCAAGATAAAAGATAAATATCTACAGTCTGTTAAGCAGCACAAATTTTGGAAAGCAGAGGAGGTCTGCACACTGTTTGAGGATGAGACTGAGGGCTACAGAGTTGCCCAGATGAAAAGGATCTCATCCAAAGGATGCCCCGCCAGTTTCGGCTCGGCTGGAGCTATGCTGCCAGCCTGAGTCACCCCAACACCCCTGCCAGCCACTGACAGGGACAGTTCATCTCCTGGGCCCAGGTGACTGTGTAAAAAGACCAGCCTGAGCTCTTAAGGTGGGTCTGGCTACAGAAAGGCCCCGTGAGGAGTCGTCCTTCACCGTAGGAGGAGGAGCCGGTGGGTGTGCATCATACATGTAGGGCTACCACTCGGAGACACAGGATATACAATGATTGACCAGACCTTGAAATCAGATAATTTCTAAATAACACCTTTTTTTTCGGTATTTTCAATTGTTCCTGCTTTCAGGCTCATGGAGGGAGGGCTGGAAGCCTGAGTTAATGCTCAAATCTCCCGCTTTTTAAGGCCATGTCAAAGCAAGCCTTTGGGAGGCCTGCAGAAGAGAAGAAAATCCTGGCTAAAGCACCTTCTTACGAATCATTTTAAACAGCAAAAATATCTTACTGCTACTCAACCTAGTTAAAAAAACAAAACCCAATGAACTCCTGCAGCTCCTACTGACAGCAGCTCCATAACTTTGTCACTGATATGAACCTTAGGACAACGTTCTCTCCGCTGATGGCACTCCATAAATAATATTCCTACTCATTACTAAAACCTGAAAAAACTCCGAGGAGAGAAATGTCGTGTGCCTGAAGATAACGATATTACCCATCTGAAAGCTAATGCTCCTATTTTTTTTCCTCATACTGCACAGTATATTGAAAAGACCCAGTGTATGCTATAAGTGAGGATACCTATAATTTTTTTTCTGAAGGAATCTTCACACTTTCTAGACTTACTGAATGCCATAGAGGGAAGGAACAAGTTTAAAAAACAATTAGTAGGACATGTGGTGCTCATTCTTGGCTGAAACTGCACATTCTCATCTGCCTGAAAATACTCAGCAGTCGTTCATGAAAAATGTTTTTGAACTAATGAGCTATATTTGCATCCCCCTTAGAATGGGTTCAGAATTTTTCATCTACACTGCACCATGAAAAATGGATGTGTTTTTCACAGAGGTAATTTGAACATAAACCACCACATCAATGGGAAGACAACCTTTGCAGAAACTTTTTAACTTAGCACATTCCATTTGTTTTCGCTGGGGAAGGTCAAACTTATGTGAGAGATGTAAATTTCATGCACAAACCTAGATGCTGATGAGATTTGTTTTTGTAGATAATCTGCAGCAGAGAAATTTTTCATAATGTCACTGCAAAATAAATTAAAATGTTCATCTTCATATGGCTGGTTCCATTGCATTAAAATAAATGTTGCAAGCTCATTTAATTAGTATAGTTAGGAATGTCTCTTCCCTGCTTCACTGACTCTCCAAATCACAAGTTAATTTGTCAAAATCAGACCATTGTTTTTCCTTCATTCTTCATTACTGAAAAGACAGCCCCATTTAAATAAATGTTTATGCTACAGAGAGCAGAGCAGTGAACAACCCCAAATATTTTTCTAAGCCCATGTTGGAAAAGTTTCGAATGCAAAGAGCTAGAGCGCTTTTGTGTGTGTGCGTGCATGTGTGTGCGTTGTTATTGGGTATTTGACTAGCTGGAAAGGTACAAAATTGAGCAGTCTGCTGTAACTGATGATGTAGTGCACACCATCTCTCATGCCAGCGGCTACATGCACTTGGAAGCAGTTTTCTTCTATGTTTTCAAAGACAAATGATGACAAAAGATACAATCTCTATAAATTACCCTAATCAAATCATTCTCTTCAAGAACTCTTGGTTAATCAATTAGTCAGTGTTCACAGTTCTTACAAATATCACTTCAGAGCCTCCCATAACATTGTTCTCTTCCAACAGCAAATATTTAGAGCATTTCATTAAAGAAAAAAAAAAATGAAAACAACAGCATATATAGCAAACAGACAGAGAACTTCTGCAACCATATGGGGTCCATTAACATAAGGGAAACTTTTTAGATTTACAGATATCACTGAGGTAGCAGTTATCTGAACTTTGTTTGCTGGATCGGCTTAGTTATTATTTATACCAAGGTCTTTTCAGAGGGCATCTATCATGAATGAATGGAAAAGACCACCAGACCATCATCTGAGCCCCATACTAATGCATTTTTACACTGTATGAGGCAGGTACGGTTTCTGTGGCTTATGATGCAGTGCTATTCTTTAGCCTTCTCCACGAGCCTTTCAACTGGCACAGGAAAAGTATTTACATCTCAGATCTATCTTACTTCTAACTGTGAGGACTCAAAACAAAGCAGTTAGAAGACGCCTGTGATTTTCCTTATCAGGAGGTTTTTGGCTTTATCTTGCATTGGGTTTGGATTTTTTCTCTTTTGGGGTGGTTTTGGTTTTTTTTTTTTATCTGTCTACCCCTTATTTCTTTGTGTGAGTTGCCTGGAAAAGGGCAAATGAGGGCACAAAAGAGCATTCTCCCCACTAGGTTCCTTGGCATGGCAGTATTTTAAAATGTCATTCAAAATCTGTATCTAATGTGAATTTTATGGTACTGTGAGGGAGAATCAACCCTATTTTCATTTTCAAGAGCTTCAAGATGAACCTTGTTTCATTAATAAGTCATGTCATTAACAGGAAAATTTAATTGCATTGATACTTCATGAATTCACAGTAAAAGCATGCTATATATTAATGGTTGGCATATCGACTTCCAGACATAGGAACTCTTGTGAACTGTGGAAAATCGACATATGCAGCTGTTAGGAAAATCCCTCCAAGATCACCAGAGTAGCTGAAGAGAGAGTGCTATATTGAGAGGACTTGTTCAAAGCAAGCCAGGGCCTGGATACATCTTTTAAGGGACGTTGGTGATGCCATTTTCTGACATGACCTCTACTTCGCCTTCCTATTTGCATTTGCAGCAGATATAAGCATCCCAGAATAGGAAGAGCAGCTGTTATTAGGCAGTTTTGGGTTGCCCAGGTTTTTTCAGGCCACAGGTCATGCCCCAACATTGGATTAGCTGTGTAGCAGGACAGCTTTGCCCTATGTATGAAAGGAGAGAAGAGGGCTCTGTCATGCCCCAGGACTGGGGCATCTCCTTATAATTACCTTCCCTCTTTCGAGACAGACTGGAGATCTTACTAGAAGCACACTGGTCTCTGTAGACAGTCTATTACTTTATTTAAGTGCTGTTCTGGTTGTGAGGTTCCTTTCCCACTAGATCCACAGAAATCCCCACATGGATCTGACAATCTTAGGATCCCCTACAATCTCACACACTCTGCAAGCAAGGGAATGTGAAGGAGAAAGAAAGAATAACGGGTGGGTTGGTCCCCATGAAAGACCTTGACTCTTGAGGTTAGGCAGAGGGGAAGCCAAAAACCTATTTTAGCAATCTGCCTTGCTCCTCACACACTCTTATGGCATCTGGAGTAAATGCCTTACATTTTCCCCCAGCCACATGGAGAGCAGAGATACCCCCTGAGGAGGGTGAACCATCAACAGGAAGTGCAGGTGTGCTTTGGGATCCTCCCACTCCACCGTTAGTTGCACAAGGAGAAGTTGCTGAATGCAGGAGACAAAAGCCTCCATGCCCCTGCTTGGACCAGCTGAAGGCCATTTGAACTTCCACAGTTCTCTGGAGAAGAGGGTTACTGATTGATCTGAAATTCCCTCATCCTTTTTCTCATTGGCCATCTGATATACAGCTCCTGTACCAGTTCAGTAGTAACATATGAGTCTAGGAAAAATAATTGTAAAAGAAAACACTGTCAGGTTTATTATTCTTCTATAGATTATTTTGTATAGGAAATGTTTTGAAATATACCAGCCAAACTTGGACTCATGGAGCCTGGTTCTCCTCAGCAAGTCAGCTACAGTATACTGCTGGAATCAGTAGGCTTCAACTTGTATAAAAAGTTTCAGTCAAAGAAGACATACAAATCTGTACATTCAAACAGCTATTAAACACCTTGAGTATTGCCAGCTCATACTATTTCAGATTTTTTCTTTAAGGCTCTGATGTTGAAATCAAGAGCTTACACAAGAATCAGCTTAAGTCATTAAAAAAACCCCAAGGGTCCAAAATAAAACTCCCCAGAAATAATCCTGTTGGCTGCAGAAGAAAATATGAACTGAGCTCATCCTAAAAACTGAAAAAACAAAAGACAAAGCTAAACACTTCATTTTTAGCAATCATGCATCTATGAGGCCTGTTTTTTCAGTACTGTGGTGACCTGATTGCTTGCTCTGAAATACACAGACTGAAGGGGTTACAGTGCAAAGCGGTGCATGGAAAGGTCTATTGTATACACTTTCTGCCTCAGTTATGAATTCACACCCTGGGCTCAAAGCCAGCTTTGAATCCCTCTCAGAGGTCACAAACAGGAAGATATTTTGCTCCATCCAGCTGCTATCCTCCCATCAAGAGGCAGCTGTCCTCTTCATGGCTGGATATGGTGGGAGCTACCTGAAGCATCCAAGATTCAGGCTGTGGCAGTGATGCCGCTTTGCCTCAGTGCAACGAGAATTGTGGCTGGAAGATGGGGCGGGCAAATTCTACCCACAGACCAGATCTGTGAGACCAGACCTGAGCTGGTTTAGGATAAGTGAAATAAAAGCTGGCTGTGATAAGACTTTTCCCAATGGAAGCAGAGCTCACGTGCCGATAGCCAAAATCTCTTGTGCCTTTCCACCTACTCTGAAGTTACAGATGGCATTTTTTCAACAGAAAAAGAGTGGAAAACATCTTCAAGTAGGCAAGTTAATCCTCTCCCCTCTCCTTCCCTGGGAAAGCAACTGCCTCAGTTATAAAAAAGAGCTTGTTTTTGCTTCAGTGAATCAGATTGCATCAGAAACTCCAACAATACCTTTCTGAGGAGGAAAAAATTTCATGAAACCTTCTTTGCTGCCAATGCCTCCAAGACTCAGCTATGCAAACAGATGCTGTATCACCATCCACAGACAGTGTGTAAGAGACACAGTGGTCTCCTAAACAGACTTGTGCAATAAAAAATTGACAGGAGGGAACACAGAGTACAACCCCATATTGCAGAAACCCATCTTGGCTTTTAAGAGCCTATATATGGTGATAGTTCTGTTCTCGCTGTTATAAAAGTTCTTAAAACAATCCAATAACAATTTATCATTTTCATAACTGTTAGTCTGTAAAATCATATCCTCCTCACTGCATTGCAGGGCCCTTAGACCTAGATGTAGATCAGAATGGGGCAGGAAGGCTTTTTCCCCAGGATTTTTAAGGTTTCGTTGAGGCACCAGCCATACTCCCCTTTACCTAAAGGTGCCTGTGCCCCACGGACTGATGGTAACAGTACTGGGGAGTTAATTTCTCACTCTCTGTCTCCTTTTCAAGGTACATCTGGAGATCGTGGTCTTTGAATATTTTCAAAGTGGAAAAATGTACACCAGAACGGTGTGTAATGCACTGGCATCCATGAAAAAATGCCCCAGGAGAACATTTGCAGGGCAATTTGCACTGGCAGGGCTGTGAACAGGTGTGATAAGACTACAGGTTAGGTCATACTAATATTTATGCTGTGCATTTACTACTTATATCAGTCTCTATCTACGTATGTTAACAGAGATGCTGCAAAATTCTCTGAACCCGACTCTTCGCTATTGTGCATCATGTCAAATGCTGCTGCTCTCTCTCTTCTGCCTATTAACATGTAGGCAAAATCAGAAGACAATGCCAGTATGTTCCTTTCGATTTACTACCTGGGAGCCATCTCCTTTTTTTTGTGGGAAGCAGTGCTTGCAACCAAATTCTTGCCTCAGAAAGAAAGGCAAGGCTGTACGTAAGCATTCTTAAGTAAACTGTTTCACTAAGAAAACCTGAGTTAAGCTGCCAGTAATAAATACATTTATTGGGTAGACAGTAAAAAGTACTGAAGAGTTTAAAATAAATTCCGAGTTATTTAAACTTAATTTATGACTAGGAAAATAAACCCTCTCTTCTACCATTAATGTTTTTTATCTAGGCCATCAAATGTCACACCCTACTGATTTTGGATGTAAGGTCACTGGAAACAACATATCAGTGGTGTCAGCAATACAAATCAAGTGAAATTCCCCTAAAAATAAAAATGTCACGAGTAAAATAATAGGCAATAGTTATTTCATGGTATGAAAGACTTGCAATATATCAAGAGTTCACCTTTTTCTATCTTTATCATATATCACTTTGAACACTAAGTATACCTCTATTTCATATATTTTAAATATAGATAATGTATCTAGCTAAAACAATAATCTCAGAGAAAAGTACATTGAAATGATTGTTTGAGTTTGCATTCACTTTTTGAAATGTCTCCTAATTTATATGAAATGACAAAGCACTGGTCCTGTCTATAAAAGGCAGTGCGGTGCACCAGCTAATGCTTTCTAAGAACATATTTCTGTGTTAATGGAATATGGGAATATAAAATTGATCTGTACTAATGATTTTAGCAAGAAGTAAAAGAAGAGGTGGCCCTTCACTCTGGGTGAGCCTTCATTTGGCCCATGAAGACAAGACCCAATCTAAACCAAGCATTGCAGGAATTGGTAACAAATGCCACTGGGAAGGCAACAAGCAGCACATATTTGTGAAAATGCCCCCTTTGAAGTTTCTGTGTAGATGAACACATCTGTGCCTGCTAAATTGTCTTTAGTACAAATGAGGATTTCCTCAGGGTATTTGTGACTATCACTAAACGGCTACCAGAAAACAGTTTACTAACTTAGTTTGCATCACCATGCTGAATTATAACTAAACACACTCAATGTCACACCGTGCTGCATGTGGCACTCGCACAAAGAGAAACAGGCAGCTATAAACCCACATTGTACAGCCACAGCGGCATGAAACTGCATACCCAGCTCAGACGCAGTTAGGTTTTCTGGTGATCAGGCAAGTAACAGCCTGCGAGTGTTTCAGCCTTTTGTGTTTGTGTTTAATGAGGAAGAGGATGGAGACGGACTCTGGCTCAGTGCTGTCACATCACTTACCCCTAATGAATCTGGCCCAACATCCATGGAGCTTCCATGCCTGGAAACTTCTCGGGGTCCCTGAACACTCTTTCGGGGTTCAAGCTCTTGCTCCTGTGCCCCACATGAGAGCAAGAGCCAGGAGCCTGGGTGCCCATCCCCAGCACTGTGTCTTTGGATGTTCACCAGTGCTGCCCACCAAGCAGGAGAAGCACCCTCTTCCTGGGAGCAGGGATATAGGGTGACTTGTCTAGCTTTTCCCTGCTTTTGTGAATCCTGTGATTCTGTCCCCTTCTTCCCTCTCTGCCACATCTTTTGTCTGATCCATGTATGCCACTTCCATTTCACATTGCCTTCAGAAAGGAAAAGGAAGTGCTTATGCCGCCACAGCATAGCTGCAGAGTTTTGGCTCACCGTTGCATCCAGTCTGGCAAGGATGGGATGTAGCCCTACCACAGGCTACCCTGTGCTAATGCAGAGGTAGTGCACAGCTATTTGGGATGGCTTTTAAATAATTTACTATCAGCCAGAATTCATAACTTTTTTTTTCTCACATCACTCTCTATATTTGGCTGATGTTTGTGGCAGATGTAGGGTTTAAGTTATCCCTGTTGCTGAGGTGACAGTCAGGATGGGAAAGAAAGGGGACAAGGAAAATATGTCCTCACAAGGCAGGATGAGATGAAATCCTTTTGGGATGGGATGAATACATCAGCAGCTAAGCCAGAAACGTTCTCAGAAGCTTCCATCTTAAAATGAGAAAGAAAATTCAGAGACCTGTGGGAAGGTAAGGTACTCGGGCAATAGTTCAGCTTTTGATAGATTCTACCAGTGTCTCTCTCAAGAAGTTTATCTTTAGGGTCCTTCCTAGAGAAGGCAGCACACTCATCCTTTGAGTCCTTCCACGTTACAGCATTGCCACAGTACTTACTTTATATGAGAGTGCATCAGCACTCACCTTCTCAGTCAGGTTAAAGCTGTGCGTGCCCAATGCTACACAAATGCACAACATGCAGATGTGTTGGTGGTGGAACATGAGGTGACAATTCAGATAAGTGAAACTTGACAGGTGAAAGATAAATCATACCAGCCAGCTACCATATACATTCTTCTGGCCAGGGTGATATATGACGGCATCACGTGGAGCACAAGCTGAAAGGTATGTCATATAGAAAGATTGGGAAGGGGGGATGCAGGCTAGAAGGTAGGAGAGATGTCAGGAGGTAGAGCTGACAGATCATTTCTCCTGTAGCAGAAGCCTATGAAACAGATCCTGTAATATTCTCATTGGGGAGTTTAGGAGCACTTCAGCGATAAAAGAACTGCCTTTCTGTCTATTTTTTGTAATAAGTATGGCCACAGATATGTGATTCCTGGGCAGCGGCTTTCCTATTCCTTCCAGCACTTTTCCTTTGAATCAGTAGTTTTCTCAGGCAAGAGAACTTGGGTTTCATGGCAGTGACATGTTCTAGCTTGGAACAGTGAGGTGTATTCCCCAAAGTCTACCTTAAAAAGAGAGATCCTGGAAACACTTTTAATTTTTTATTCTTTATGCCACACAAGAATCAAGATACTGACTTTGATAAGCTGTGCATATCATCCTTTTCATTCCCTGCAGTACTGCCAAAATATTGTCCTAGGTGTGGAAAAGGTGAAATATATCTGATGAACACAGTTTCATTATGCCAGGGACTCTTTGCTGTTCCTTGTTATGATGGACTTCTTAATTTCTGACTCAGATTCTGATTCTGCCCCTCTCCTGCATTAACCTGCTGATCTCATCAGTAAAGCTGATCCACGAAGCTGAGGTTGTAGAGAATGTTACTTAACCTAATAACTGTTCTGACAAGTTTTTAAATGTCTTTTAATATTTTCTCTCTGGTTGTGTTTTCATTCACACTGTGCTGATAGCAGCTGAGTAGCAGCAGCCATGGAGGTAGGCATGAAACCTGTATTTCCTTCCCATGGTATACAATCATATTTAAAACTCCAGAGGAATCTGTGAGACGGTCTTGTTTACTCTGCTTGATCTGCAATCATACCCATTCTCCCTACTGTTAGCTGTAAGACATTTTAAAATCTATTTATGGCACAAAGCGTAAGGCTACCCATGCTGGGGGAAGAAATCCTTTATTTATCTGTGATAAGTTCAAGAGCGCTACAGATAGACAAGGTCCACGCTGTTTCACAAATACATATCAGCCTTGACCTGCAGAAAACAATCATGGGCTTATTGTGTTGTTTGTATGATACAAACCCCATGCCTCTTCCCTGTAGAAAGTAAACTGAGATGACTAAACTGACTTCACTTGGTAATTCTCTCAGCAATCTGATCAAAATGATTAATGGTCATTCTGGTCAACGCTGGATTTAATTCAAGGTCACAGAAAAAAAGGTAAAAGGTGACTTTGCTGACCAACCTCTATTTATCTACGGATTTTTGTTATTAAAGGAATTAATCTGATAGTGTTTCCATATACAATACATTAATTATTTATACACTTGATACAAAATTACTTCACACAAAGATTAAGATTGAGCCTTAAATTGCTGGCATGGGGGACAGAGATTCAGTCCTATGATGAGCCTCATCTAGATCAACACAGCTGAATCCCAGTTTAAAAATGTGTACTGAGCCTAGTATTACACACAGCCAGATCAACTTATACCAAATGTTACATATACCAGGTAAACTGAAGTCCGAAAATAAATCTTGCCTTGAGAAAAATCTTAGCTTTTGTGACACATTTATCAGACTGTCTGTTTTCAGGAAGACTTAACACACCATCCTTCATTTTGAGATTTGAAGTGACAGATATTTAAAACAAATAATGACACAGCAATTTTATTCAGTCTCCATAAGTTTGAGGGGAACATTCCCAGCCTTAAGGCACTGAATTTCAGTCAGAAGTAATTTCTAATGTTGGTTCATCCCATTACTTGTAAATTCAATATAATTAGAGGCATATTCAGTTCATTACCAATTTGAACTCTTGCCCAGTTTTTTTCAGTCTGTTGCTTTTTCAAAACACTTTATTAAAAACTTGTTTTGCTGTCACATGTTTTAAAGGGAAATAATATCTCACAACTAATCATTTATTAAGATAATGCAACTGCACAATGCAGAAAAACAACAACATAACCTCACTAGAAACAGATGGAGAGTGAGAAATAAACCTTTGCTTGGTTGCACATGAATATTTTGAACTTACACTTGAAATACGTATTAGCTGTATTTTCATCCCAGGAGTGATAAATACAACATTAGATTGAAAAACAATTATTTCCCTTGCTTTTGGGTATACAGTACATTATTACCTAGACTCACTTATTGTTTCAAATAATGTGTTCTGAATTTTCATATGTTTTTCACTTCTCATAAATGCCTATAATGAGAGACAGGAAACCTGAGCAAAATATGAAAACTATTTCACCATATTACTGTTATTTTGTTCTTTTCTCTCTGCTGCCTCATTAGGCCAATTGTCAAAAATCACATAGCAGAGAGCGAAGGTTTCCATTTTCAATGATGGATGATGGGCTAGAGCCATGTTTTAAAACTAGAGGCATTGCCTGCCCAATACAACATCCTGTGATGTTGAGGAGAGGTTTTCCATGGATTAGTGATAAAAGAAACGTTTACATATTAGTCACAGGATCCCGCAAAGCTCACATTAGGAATCACACATGCCAAGCCTGCTATCATCACTAAATGTTGGGCAACCATTTTGTCTGGTCTCAGGCAAGTACAAGCAGTGGTCTTCTTGCCTTCCTTCTGTTTGCATACAGCATCGCTGCTGTAGCTGTACACAAGGGTATGAAAACTGGTTCTCCATACACTCTTCAAAGCTTTACCAAAAAGCTCGAAATTTGTATCTCCTGTGTCACTGGGCCATCATTTCAGCAGCAAACCCCATCTGAAGGTGTCTGTGCTTCGCCCCGCGTTAACAAGATGTTTGCAGCAAGTTAGTGCTGGGACAGCAGTGCAGGGGCTGTGCTCACTGTCTGGCCCAGTGATGCCCAAGGGGCATTAGCCTTGCTGAAAGATGAGTGGGGTTTGCCAATAATTCCCCAATAGGTATGTTAAAAAAATACTTCCCAACTCATGTATATGGCTTCTAAAGGAGGAGTTTGAAATGTAAAGAGAGGCCTGCAGAAAGTCTGGGTAAGCAAGGGCAGAGTGATCCCCTAAAGTGATAGCTGGACCTGGGATGTAAGTTTTATGTGGGAACTGGACTGTTCCTACCAAGTCTTGCTGGACTTGCACAAGCATCATGACAGCTTTCTAACTGGATACCCAAGCAGAGAAAAATCTCTTTGAGCTGCCCTATAGTATAGGTATAAGCTTTTAATAGCACAGCAGCACTTAAAAAACCTGGTCCTTGGACCACTCATGCAGGCCCTCGTTTCCCAGTACATCTCTCAGCAGTGTCTAGCCGAGCCCCATCCCTGCTGACTGTTAGTGCAGGTCAGCAAGAGAAAAACCAGGTCTTCTGGTAAGCAGCATTAGGGGAAAGTGTGTAGAAGTGCAGTAAAGCACCAAGGAGAGTATCTGAAATCAACAGTCTCCCAGATAGTATTTTAACTGTGTTAAATGCCTTTATAGCTATTATTTATTCATTTCCTTCTTACAGGCAGCATCCCTCAAGAATGAGTATTCACCTATCTATACATGTATGCAAGTTTTTGTCCTTCCTGTTTTTCATGTGCTTTGTCCTTTGCTTCATTTTTCTTTACCTTCCTCCTTTTTTTCCTTCCCCTTTCTTTTGTTTTACTTTGCTGTTGATTTAATTTTATTCCCCCACATTTTTTACTCTTATTTTAGCTTGTCTTCTTGTGCCAGTTTTGGCTGCAGTAGAGTTAATTTTCTTCATAGCAGCTAGTATGGGNTCCTGGCTTCATTCCTATTCCTGTTTCTTATTAAAATGTCCAGCAATTGCATAGTTAACATTAACAGACAGACAGACATAATCACCACAGGGCTTTTAAGTTAATACCCCGCTATCACTGAAAAGTCTGAGGGAAATTGAGCCCCTAAGAGCTAATAATTAGGGCTTCTTGCAGATTCAGGAAAACAATATTAAATTGGTTGCACTTCTTTCAAAGTATGTTGCAGCTATGAGGGCCAGAAATGTAATGTTTAATTTGTTAAAGAAAAAAACAACATATTCTGTAAATGAAGGATATGTTGTTTAGGGCAGATAATGTATAGGCTGGACTGAACCCAGGCTGGTGCCATCTTCCTGCTGAGACAGGAATGGCAAAATTCTGTTACAAAGGGATGAAAACACAAAGCCTGAAGTGGCCCAGTACTTGCCAATACATGGCTAATATTCCCGTAAGAGGGAATACTGAGGTCTCTGTGCACCTGAGGTCTGGGCAGTATACAACAAAGGTGTGAACATGAGGATGCATGCTCTCGACCTGCTCTGATCATACATTTTGGACCAACAGTAACATACAGAGGACTCACACTTCTGTAACAGCACTAAGGTTGCAGGGTTTTCATACGTCCTTACCTGCCCAATGCTCACTGATTTTTGGCTACAGTTTTTGCTGCTTAATCTTCTATAGGCATGTAAATATTCCAACAGGTATTTACATGACTGTCAATCTAAAATGGAGATCGCAAGCAAGCTCTTAGCAGGCCCCTGCTGTGCTTGCCTGGGAGGGGAACCAATGTTTGCAACACCTAGGGGTTCATAAATCCAGATTATTTCCAGCTTATTGACTAGATATTTCACCTGGCCTCTGCAACTTCTGAAAAAGCTTTTCATGTAGCTGTGAAATGTAGTGACCCAGAGGTGGGAATCTGGAGCTCTTGTTGCCTGCGGCATGTCTCTCCCATCCAGGGAGCAACGTAGTCTGCAGGTCAATCAATCTGGCACTTTGCACAAACACGGACATGTCCCTGAGAGGGCTAAAGGGGTTGACAGGACAGTGCTACAGGCATTTCTGCAAGAGTAGTTACTACTTGGATCTTTTGGAAACCACAATGTACAGATAAATCAATCACAGACTAACCACGCCTGGCAGCAGATACATTCACACCTCATGAATGGAATTGAATTGTCTTCTTGTTTGGTAATTCAGTTGTTTAGTCCCAAGATCGGTTTGCCAGTTTGAATCGGAGCAGATTTCTGTAACTCAGCACTGCACATCACAGCTTGAGTGAAACAAATGCTCCAGTTTTCTCTGAACTTCTGAGTATTTTGACCTTCAGAACTCGTACCATGAATTTTTCAATTAACTAGCTCATAATTAAATCAACTGATTAAATAAAGAAGTTTTAGTTGATAAAGTACCGTTACGCATTCAGATGGCACAGGAGTTTTAATGATATGTAGATTGTCCCTAAGAACAGCTCAGAAAGGGCCTCCATCCTCCTACACAGCTTCATGGATCCCTCCCTGCCCCACAGCCCCCTCACCGCCCAGGCAGCCCACCCAAATGAGGCACTGCAGCCCTGGAGACAAGGATTCAAGACACTTTGTCTCTGTCCTTGGCTCCACAGGCGCTGGCAGGGTGTACCGCTGCTTTGTGTCTCCATTTTGTACTCCAAAATGAAGCTGTGATGCCACCTCTGCTATGGGGTGCTCCGAGAGGAGCATGATCTAGCTCATCCTTGAGGCTTAGCATCACAGCAGGAAGGTATAGTCAAGCAGCAGCTCCGGAGTTAGGAAGGGAGGGGTTGTGACTGGATATTTTTCAGTGAAGGGCACGTGATAAAAGCTGAAGGAAAAACAGGAGACAAAGGGAAAAATGGACATTGCTCAAGCAAGTATTGGGAGATGTGGCATTAATAAAAGCAGGGTTTTTGACAATGCTGGCTGAAGCAATCTTGCAGTTGAGAATGAAGATGCCCTCTCCTGTTGTTTGAGTCAGCTTTTGAACAAGAGTTCCTGTTTTCTGTGTAAGTAGGTGGCTTGTCTAAAATATTATGGACCCCATGAATTTCTCCTTTGATTGGCAGCAACCTCTGGAGTTCTCAGTCTTGGTTCACCACTAGGCCCAAGCACCAAGAGACATTGGGTAAGAATCTACCATGTGACTGTTGCAGGTATCTCAAGCCCAGGACACCCTTGTCCTTGCTTGAGCAAAAAGAACTTTCCATTGTATATGAAATCTACCTGGCTTTGGACCGTTACCAGACTGCACCAGGAAAAGTTGCTTGACTTAGAGGTGTCATTTGGTGTATCCTTTCCCATCCCTTAAAGGTGAGCACCATGACAAAACACAACAAAGAACATATATCTTGGAGGATAGAAACAAAGCACTCAGGGTTTTTATAAAAGCTCCTTGGGCCAGTTCCTCAACGCAAACCTTGCTTCCAAATGTAGGACTCGATATGCCACATGAAGCCACACCTATTGCTCAGTGTCTAAATTTAGAGTCTCTTCAGAACTTAAACTATACCAGAAGAAAAATGTTTAACAATGGTCTTTATTTAATTTGACATATCCCTCTTCAAATACTTCGCTTGCAAAATCCTTTTGTATTCTTCTAAGTAGGACAGTTTCTTTCCTTTGTGTAATTCAAGTGTGGCATAAATTGGAAGCTACCCATTTAAAAATACACGCACATACAAGTAGAAAGATAAGAGAAAACAAGCCTCAAACAACCAAACTGCTTCATGTTGCAAGTAGAAAGTAAGAGGGAGGAGGGAAGAAGGAGGACGAAAGAAAAAAATGCTAGAAAGAAAAAAGAAAAGAAAAAATTTGCACCACATTTTGCTGATTCTTCTTAGGCTAGGATGCATATAGTATTTATCACATTGTCAATATTTTGTCACCATCACTTAAATATCTCACTATTGAAATAAGCTGAAAAGTGGTAATGTCATATTAATAATAATTACTATATGCCACAGATCAGTTCCCTTGCATGCATGCCTTCTGCCAGTACTTCTTCTGTGTTTTGTTTCACTTTCATGGAAGCGCATGAATGGGAGCAGGATTCGCAGCTACTCCTACCCAAAGTCATAATCCTATGTTTGGGACGTGAGACCTAACTCCTGTATGATGTGGTGATGGAGACAGCAGATAACAGGATCAGAGGAATCAAAACCAGGCTTCTTAGCATCAAGTAAATGTGTTTAATAACAGAGAGGAACCCAAATCCATAAAATAATTCATACCCTGAAACAGCACTAAGTGGAATATTTTTAAAAACATTTACAAGATGCATTACTAGATTTTTAATTCCTGAACTGTGCATATAGCACATTTGTTTGATTTAGTGTCTAAAATAACTTGTACTACTTTTTATTCCTGCTAGCACTGAAAAAATTAACACAGCAAAGGGAGAGTGTCTGAGACTCCCTGCCCCCAGCCCACTCCTCAGCACAGCTCTTAAGTGCACTCGCAACTGCATAGTCCAGTTTTGCCTTTAGCTTCACATCTGCAGTCCCACTGTTGGATGTCTCCTGGTGGCTGGAGAGGGGATGCAGTTTTGGTGTGTGTTGGGAGGAAAAGAATGCAAGTACGATTTTCCAAAACTCAAGCAGCTAGTATTGTGATATTGAGATGTAGGTGGATCTCAGAAGGGTATTTAAACAAGTGATGGAGACAAGAGGTGTCAGGCTCTAGGTAACTTCTGAGCAAGATACTCAGAGGACAGATCATTAGAGGGTGGTGGATGTGGAAGGTGTGACCATGGAAGAAGAAACAGAGAAAAAGATCAGCTAATAGAGAAGCAAAAAGAGGCACAGGTTTCCTTCACTGGCAAAAAGGAGGAGTAGGAATAGACAAATGATAGGAGGACAAGAAAGAGGTTCAGCCCCAACAGAAGAAAGAGACAGCAGTCAAAGAAAGAACAAAGATGATCCACAGGATGGGCATGAAAAAGGATGAAAAAAGAAAAGCCAGAGGACTCTGTAGGCATTTTTGCTAACATTGAGAAGAGGAAGGTCTTTGTGACCAGTGATTTTTATTACGAGTAATTGGGAAGACTGTTGTGAAAGTCAGACTTAGACAAGAGAATGGGTACACACAGCTAGGAGCAAGGATGTGCTGTAGGGCTGGAAAAGATCCTGACTGGAAAGAAAGAAAATCCACTGGCTGTCCTTCATGGTGGGCCAGATGACACTGCCAAAGTCACATTAGAGGTGATCAGGGATGGCTGCTAGGTGGAAATGCAGAAATGAATGAATGAAGCTGGAGCTGCCCTTCAGTAGGCAAAGAGCAAAGGCATGACTCGAGAGGTAGAATAAGCTGATGGCTCATGAGCCAGTGCCATGAAGAAGGTTCTGAGATGTGCAACCCCCAAAAAGGGGTTCACAGGGTGAGGACTTCTTTTGGGAATGGACTCCACATGGATAACTCCTAGGATTGTGGTTGCATGTCTGATAAGAGCTTTAAACTAGAAACAGAGGGGAGAGGGTTGGGAGCCTCAATCTCCATGCTTGATTCTAACACACAGAAAAAAGGAAAATCAGATAAATGAGATTATTGCAATGGGTAATAGGACACAGAAGGGGAGAGGAATAGGCAGCAAGAGAATATGGGAATAATATTGAAGAGAAGAATAAATGTTTGTGTGATACATTTAATGAAATTTGCTATTTAAAACTGGATTAAAACAGAGAAAATCAAGAGAAATGCTGTGCATTAAGACCAGATACATATAGGAAGTAGAATCTCTGGTGCAGAACAAAAGAAAAGTGTATTACAAGAACAATAGAAACACATTGGAATAGTAATCTTGCCTCAAACACAGGCGTTGAAAGATATGCATTATTTAAAAAAGAAGAAAAGGTAGAAGGCGGTGAGGTAGCAATTCTCATTAACTGATGAAGCAGACTGAAAAGAAATAAGAATTGATTGCTTCAGTAAAACCCAGAAACAGGTTAAGTCAAAAATCACTTTTGGAAAGCCTGAAAAAGAGGATCTATGGGAATTAAAATAGGGTCTGCCACTCACTTTGATTATTACAAGAAACTAAGGGAACACATGATTAGAAGAGTTTCAAATTCACCATGCAGTAAGGAGTGCTTCCAAATACAGAAGGACAAACTATCTTTGCACGAAAGGGACAAATTTCTACAGCAAGTAGTCTCAGGCTCTAGAGCAACATCACATTAGATATAGTACTGGTAAGTACCAAAACACTTCAAGGTAACTGCTTGTAGCATCGAAGTTTGGTCTAAATGGCCATGAGCTGATTCAATTTTAAATAAGCAGAAGGACAAAAACCCAGAAGGCCTAGACCCATGATCTGTGAGTTTGAACTTGAAATGTCCAGCAAGCCAGAAAGTAAAATCTTGAGACCTCAAGGATCTGAATGTAGCAGGGACTTGGCCTCAAGGGTACAAAAATTCCTATGAATTTGCACCTCCATCACAGGCTCCCTATACACAACAAAGAGGAAAAAACATTGCAGAGTAGGACAAACACCCCTTGCAAAAAGGGATGAGGAAAGAGCTGATGCAGACCAAAAGAAAGAGCTGATCAGTAAAGAAGAACTTACTTAAGGTCAAGAAGTGCAAGGCTGAACTATGACTGGGTAAGACTGAGGTTGTGGAGATCCTGCCAAAGAAACACAGAGCAAGTGTGCATCAACATAAGTAAACATATGGACAAATGAACACAAATACTGCTGTTGTGGCATTTTTCACTGGCCTTCTGTTCTGGCTGTCCCAGTATTACCCAATTTTTACCATGATCTGCTCAGCAAAAAGCAGCATATCCACTTCCAAGGCAGACTGGAGCTGGATTATACTGGAAAAATCTGTGCAGTTTATGAGCCTACCTGTCCCATGTCGTTGCAAACAAATTAAGCAGATCTGTTTTACTTTGCATGGCACTGGATGTGAGGAAATGCAGGTGGGTTCCATGCCTCCAGTCTGGACATTTACTCATCCAGATGTATCAACAGCACTATAAATCATCTCACCATACCAAACTGCTTTTGGCTACAGGAACTGCATAAGGGGAGCAAGCACCATCTTTGACCTTTTATTTATATTTCATAGTGGCTGTTAGATGGCCATTTGGAGAGAAGAGAGTTGGCAGAAATGGGTGAGGAGGAACACACAGCTGAGGAAAGGGTGAAGAATTTTATATATTGATTAGCCCAGTACCTAAGGGAACATGACGCTTAGGAAAAGCAAGAGCTTGAAGCTGGCCTTTGCAGAACAAATACCGTGCAAATAGAAACAGACAGCACAAACTTCCCACAACACAATCCCAGTGCTGTACTGTGAGTGCAGACAGGAAGAATCACACACACTGAGAGTAAGCATTAGCCCCAGTAGTGTTCTGTAGGCAGGGATGGTGTTTATACTGTATTTGTATAGTGACTAATGCAAGGAAGTATTGAGCTTTGACGCAGGTTTCTGGATGCTACTGTAAAAACTACAAAAATAAAACCAGCACAATCTTGGGCCTCAACTACTGTTTACACTGGGCACACCAGTGTGCAACAGCATGTACCCATATCACTGTGGCAGGCAGGATGCATCCAGGCTTTCTCCTGCAAGGTGGCTGAGACCTGGTGTATTGTGCCATACACCATGAACTTCAGGAGTTATAGGCAAAGCCTTCCGAGCACGGAGACTGGACTATGGTGAGGCTGTCTTTACTTCAGAAGTGCTCCTGCGAACACTGAACCCATGGCCAAGTGCAAGAATCAACATCAGATGCCTGGCTGCAGCCAGGGCAAGCCCAATCTAACCACAGCTCCCGTCACCGCAGGGTACCTGGTCTGGCTGGGAAGCATCCCAGGTGACCTGTAAAGCCTGAGTCAATTTTTCATTATAATCCCACTGAGGGGCTGGGGTTGGTGAAGGCACTACAGAGCACCAGGCCCACCTAGCATGGTGGGCAGGTATTCCCCAGACAGCATCCCAGCACCTGGGCTCCGAGTAGCCCTGTGACAACACGGGAAAGCAAATGATGTGGGCAGCAGTGACCTGCACCATTCATGCAAGGCACAAGGATCCTTTGCAGTCCTTTACCAGTCCTTTGATCTCTCCAGTGTTACCTTCCTGTGTCACTGGGGTTTTCCCAGCCCAGTCATTCCCCCTACCACTCCAGCACACTAAAGATGCGCTGGAAATGGCTGCCCACTGTGTCACTTCAATGCGCTTCAATGCAATGTCACTTCAAGGATTCCCAATAACATCTCCCTAGAGATCCCAGAATTTCTTTTTTAGGGCTACAGAAACTTTTTAAAACATTGGATCTCACACAGGGCATATGCCTCCACCAGTGTAAAATAATGTGTGTGGCTCTGCTCCTTCAGGCGACTTCTTCGTGCATCAGGTAAATGATGAATTACCCTGTCAGTCAGAGCTTTCCCTTTCAGGGAGATAAAAAGCATGTGCCTGAAGAGAAGTTACTTGATTTTAGCTGCCACACAGCCTCATGGATGGATGTGACAGGTTGCTTCTGTGGCACCCAGTCCTGGGAGCTGCTCCTTAGATTCAGCGTAGGATTCTGTGAAGTGCTGCAAGACAGTGGCCAGAGCTAAATTTGGGCTTCTGGGCATCACCCAACTACACAAAACACTGCAAAGGTTGCGGGGTGAAGACAGCATGGGGTTGTTTTCATCTCTAAACTCAGTGGCTGGCACTAACAGTCCCTGCTACAAGCTACAGCGTAGCTTTGGCCAGGGCAGGGTCTGGGGCTTTGTCCTTGGCAGCTGGTGGACTGGGTCAGGAAAAAGCTGCAGCCAAGCCAGGGCAGAAAATTATTTAAAAAATATATATATATGTATGTGTCATGAGGAAAGAAATGACTAGAGAACATTCACAGGCTGGGGAGCAGCACTGTCCTATAGATGTCTTCATGGAGCCCATTTTTACGCTTCTCACAACCAGATACTTACCAAAGGAGGAAAATGTGGTTCTTGATGGGCAATCAGTTCCAGCTCTTTACTGGATTTACCTCCATGCTCATGGCACTACCTTGCTATCCCCATAAATGTTTTCTCAGAGTGATGAAAGGAACTGTTACAGAGCTCTGCTGGCTCTACCCAGTTAAATGCACTGTGAGAAGATGGGTGCTGTTCATGGGGTCTTTCTAATGAGGGATAATCCAGAAGGATTTTAACCTTCGCATCATCACAATACGATAGCTATGAGGGTAGTGAGCATTGGACAACTAGGTTGGTCTACTGCCAATGAGTCTGAAATTTACTTACAGCATGTGGGTGCCTATACCAAACAGTTTGAAGCATAAAGAAAACCTGCACAAGTCCTACTTTATTTTTTACTGTACTGCCTAATAGATGCTCTGTCAAGTTATACATTTCTTGCTGTGACAAATTATTCTTCTTCTCCTGACAGGACCTCCAGCTGAGTCCGCTGTGCTCAATTAGGAGAAAATGCATATTTTAATCCACCCCATGGTGTAGTAACATTTCACTCTGTGGCCTTGGCAAAGGCGCCATTTAACTATTTCTGCAGTGGTTTCACATGCAGCACATTATTCTAATGTCAGCAGCATTTCCGTCTGTTCTAGTTTCCCTGGCAGTACTCCCCTAGGCATCAGGATGTGGACAATTAAAGCCCACTTTATCATTTTAGAACCAATGATTTCCTTCCCCTGATACAGTTCATCACTGCACAGCAGCTGCTCTTACCGTCACAACCATCTTTGCTTCTCCAGGCCACTGCAGTCTCCCAGTAAGCTGTTGTGACCATCCTGCACTGGCAGACTGGCAAAAGGTGCTCCTATATTCCTCCTAAAACAATGCATCAGGTCTCTGCCCTGCTCAGTAGTCATGACCAGCTCCAGATCTCTCTCCTCATGTACAGCAATGAACAGAGATCACCTCAAAACCACAGAGCCTATGTTATATGGAAAAAGGCTACCTCTTTCCGATAAATCATCAGGACTTCTGAGAAATGTCTTCTAATGCTGTAGTAGCACTTGAAAACTACCCAGGCATGACTCAGCAGTCATGGAGAGTTGATGAGATGGGAACCCACATGACATTACTTTTATGGTACAATATGGCTCTCTTCACTGTTTGCAGGGAGAACAAACAATTAAGGGTTATTTGTGGGGAAAAAAAAAAAAAATCAGTCCAGGGAGAGGAACAAACTGTGCTAAAAAAAGGAAAATTGGAAGATTCTTTACAAGAAATCAGGATCTCTGTGGAAAGATTTGGTCATGCTGGTACATTCATGAGGGGGTCTGTCCAGAGGGATGACACTGCTCTTTTTGACTGCCTCCAGGCTATTTTTGGTCCACTGAGTCTCAGAAATACTTTTAGAGAAATCTTCAAGTCCCGATTTTTAGCTTTTTAGCTTTTTGCAGAGGATCTCTCATATGCTGTTTTTCTTACCTGTAGTCAGAGGTTTGATCATTCCAAAACCTTGTTTGCCCAAAACAAGCTCATGGTCCCTGATGTATTCAGTAGCCTGAAAATCCCATTAATTATTTGAAACCATGTTTAGCTGAATTAATTCAATGTCTTCTACTTAGCTGGGATAACAAAGGTTTGACTGCATTTCTTTTCTTTTATGTGAAGTGTGCTCTCTGGTACTACTTACCCTATTAAAAATATATCTTGCCTTTTAATCAGCACAAGCAAAACAAAGATAAGCCTGCTGAAAAGGGCTTTGAAAAGCAGTTAAAGTAGTAGAGGAATTATGTGCAAGTCTATAGAGTATATTTATGGTTATAAAACATTATATAAAAATTTAATTGGTACCCATGAAAGGCACCAGCAGCTGGGTTGAAAGGGTTCTCCGCGGAACAGTTCAGCAAGGCAGCAGCAGAACAAATGTTTGCCTTTTCAATACACTCAAAGCCTGTCTTGGAGCACCACTTGGTCAAGCCTACTTAGTCCTTAACTTCTCTAATGTGGCCAGCCAAGGTTGGCCAGGGAAAGGGATCAGTAAATAGTCTGATCAAATGCCTCAAGTTAAAGGTTCAAGGTTTTGTGTTAGAAAAGGCAGCCAAAGCAAGCAAAGCAAGCCAGCCTGAGATTAGGATTGCTGTACCTAAAATAAGATTAAGAAATGGTCAGCTCTCGCACTGTATTGTGTGTACATAACAACGTGGGCTGTCACTAACAGCACCTCATTTTTGTGGGTGAGCAGTGAGCTCACACCTCTCTCATAGTTTGATCTGCTCATGCAACACCCCTGGTCATTTTGACACTCTGCATCACTGTCATCTGATGTGGCGGGTGTGCTGCACAGAGTCCGCTACTGGAGAGCTAGCTCAACCATTAACTCCTTTGAGCTAGTTGTTATTGCTTTTTATTGTAGATCTGTGCTGGATCTGAAACAGTGCTTTAGCAATGAAAAGCTCCCCAGGAGATATGGGAATAACTCATTAGCAAAATTACTTTTTTCCAAGAGTGGTTTTTGTGTAAACATACAGCCCTTCATTTACAATGAGAGCATTTCAGCAGCCATCTCTTCTTCCTATTTTAATGTAATTTGCCAAGAACATGTATTTTTTTTCTTGTATTCCTACGGAAAGGAGCAAGATCCTTCAGGAGTTGGCTGATGAGGTACGTGTTTCAGGCAATGCTAAGTACAAACACAAATGTAATCCGGGTGTGGCTTTTTGTTTATTTGTTTTCTTATTGCTTAGCTGCTTTACCTTATCGGCTAGATTAATCCTAACCCTATTGTAGCAGGGTCTTACTGAATTGTGGTATCACATGTGGCTTACATCACAGAAAAGAGTGGAGGAGAGATGTTTCATAGGACTTCTCTGAAGCATGTACAAGCCCCCTCACTGCCCAGTACAGTTGGCCCAGACCACACTCAGAGGCACTGGTCACCCTTCCAGCAACTTCAGCCATTCTTTGCACCCAAATGGGAGACAAGCAATACTTAATGTATTGTCTCTTT